>MU224119.1:4430783-4452392 GCA_018584345.1 Thuja plicata
GCAGACATATTCACAAAGGCACTACCCAAGGATGCTCATGAGTATCTGTGAGGTAAAATGGGGGTGATTCCCCTAACTGAGGCTAATTAAGTTTTGTATGGTACTGTTGCATCAAATATTACACTCAAAATACTTGATACATTGATGCACAGTAAGTCACATTTTAGGATGCTGACTAAAGTTGTGAAGTTGGACAAGGACAGAAAAGAAAATCAGTCATAATCAAGATGACAGGATCAACATGATATTGAAGATCTACATGATAATGATTTCAACATCTTTGGCATTGTTGTCAAAGAGGGAGAGATTGCCTAAAGGAAGAGATTACATAAAGGAAGAAGTATATAAAGGCAGAAGTTACTATTGAAAACATTGAAGTGATTATCTACTCAGAGGGAGTCTACATATGTTTAGACACAGATGATAGTGTGATTACAGACACAGAAGGAGAAATGTTTTACAGATGAGAATCAGAATGAAGCTAAAGACATTAATGAAGATTTGTTCATATCAAGATACACAGGTAACTTTTTGGATTGTATGGTAACTATGCTTGTTAAATCATTGTTTTAATATTTTGTGTTGCCATCAATGCCAAAGAGGGAGATTGTTGGAAAGTGAGAATGCAAGCAATTGTTATTTTGTCATTGCTGTCAAACCTTAACTGGTGAGACTATTGTTATCTGTTTGAGTACCATATCCACTATTGATGAAGAAGATTAAACAAGAAGACCAAGTGAATGGCTGAGTAAAGGCAAATAAAAGGGTACTTGATCAGTTGGCACTCTGGAAAAGTAATTAGTTGTTTATCTTTCAAAGACAGTTTTTTTGGCTGTTTTGTGCTGAGCAAGTTTGGCTTGTGCCGAGAAAAGTTGCTTGTGCCAAGCAAAGTTGTTTATGCTGAGCGAAGTTGTTTGTGAAGAGCAAGTTTGTTCAGTGCCAAGCACCATTGAAATTGCCGAGTGGAAACAGTGATGTTGGCTGACTTACAGTAATTGGATTAATGATGAGATTTGAGATCTCTAGCCGACTTAGTTAATTTTGTTTGGATATGTAAAGTTAATTAAAGATTGATCCATGTCATTTAATGTATGGGTAACCGTAATTAATGCATGGTTTCAAGATTTAATTAGAGACTACTTTGGAGAAGTAAATGTAATGTAAATGATGGAATGATCCATTGGATCTGACCTAACCTAAGATCTATGATCTTTATTAAGCGGCAAAGATTTATCTGACCTAGACAAAGAGGTATATGATAACCTCAACGGTTATTCATTGTGTGCTCCTGAGTAAGCAAGTGTGTGGAAGTACATGTGTGTATGCAAGAGGTTTGCATAGTTGATTTACTGATTGGCATGACCTAATAGAGAAGGCTGAATACAGAAGCAGAGAGTTGCATGTGTGATTGCTTGATGGATTTCCAAGCAGATCAGAAGATTGAAATGACAATGCAGGCCATCCAGTAAGTTAACATCAGAGCTGTAATTGGATCTGAATTTGCAAAGTAAGTTGTATGTATCAGATCACAACTGCTGATTACTTTCTAACCATTGTATCAGTTAAATCCTTTAAAAAGGTTCACCTAACAGTTATTTGTATAAATCCTCTAACAAGGTGACATTCAGGTGGAATATTCTAACTCCTCTAACAAGGCCACTCCTGACAGGGTGATTAAATTCTTTAACTAGGTCACACCTAACATTGTGTTATTGTAACCTTTAACAAGGTTGGCTCCTCATAGAGCTCACTTCAGAAGAGTGAAAACTTGGTAACATGTTACTGGTGGTTTTTCCCATATTGGGTTTCCACTTTAAATACTTGTGTCAACTTTTTTGAATGCTTATGGTTTTTTTTGCTGTTATGTTTCTACAAGCTAATTTCATTAGACAGTAAACTGCATGATTAAAGTTGTTGACATATGCTACTGTTGCCGAGTAGATCTGAAATACAGAAAATTTTTATTTGCTACATCAAGACCTGAGGATAACTGATTCACCCCTCCCCTCTCAGTTATACTAAATTCATTCTAACACTGGCGACCAAGCAAAATCCAGCCAACACTAAAGACTAGCAGAAGGATAGTAAAATACCAGAGAACAGACCAAAAAATAGAGAGAAGGCCAGAGCCTAAAAATTCTTGAGGAGCTCTGTTGCCTCAGAGATCACTATGTCCATGTTCACAATAGTCTTCTTGAGCTCATCCAGGTCTTTATCTTAAATCCTTTTCTTATTCATGCTGGATCTGGTCCTTTTCCCTGGGCTTGAGGCAACCTCCATCTTTTCTTTGTTAGTCTCCCTATCCAAAACATTTATATCCTGCTCGAGCTTCCCAATAAGAATCTTAAGATGGTCTTCCAAGATCTTATCATAATCTTGTATCTTTTGTCACCAAGCTTCTTCAACCAGTCTTCCATTTTCAAAATCCTTGTTTCCCTAGCATTGATTTTCTCTGTATTATTAACAACCCCAACATTTTCAACTGTAGTAATCCTATTTTCCATAGCAGTAAATTTAGAGTTGTAAGCATCAACAATATCCTCTTCCTTCCCAATGGTCATGTTCATCTCTTGAATGCAATTAGGAAGAGATTGCCTAGAGTCACAGTTTCTATAATATGAATTCTTTTGCCTAAGCTCTGACTTCCTTGCTTCATTTGGTTATTCTCATCAATCATCCTCTCCATAATTTGAACAAAGCTTCTGATCCCCTACTTTCCAATAGAGGTTGAGAGGGTTTCAGGAATAACAGTCTCATTCCTGTCATAATCCACCTTCATATCTTTACATATCCCAACCTCCTCTTTCATAAGCTCCTTCTGACCTTCTTTTCCATCTTCCTCATTCTCCTTCTTAGTATCACCCTTAGGCACAATATCTTCATCAAATCTCAAATCATCATCATGAGAGAGATTGAGATTATGAGCCGACTTTTTTTTTTTGAGTAGCAACTGCATCATCCTCATTTTTATCATCCTCCTCCTCATCTTCATCATTCGATGAGTACATAAAATGGGGTTTCTTGGTTCTTTTATTTGAACCTTTTTTCAAAGAAGAGGTATCATGTCTTCCCTTACCTTTCATTTTCCTTTTATTTAGCCTCTTGTCGCCAGAGGAGGAGTCAGTATCATCCTCGGTAGCAGATTCTGTGTCTTCATTAGTAGAGTATTCTTCATTTGAGTTCTCATTTCCTAGATTAGAGCCAAGACACTGAGGGTGATCAATTGATGTGGCCTTCAGATGGTCATAAATCATAACCATTAAACCCTGGTGCATAACATGATCCCCCTCAAGGTTCTCAATCATCTCCTTCATAGTAAAATTCATAGAGCTCAACAAATAATGAGGGAAATTTTTTTTTCCCAATGGCAAAAATGGTTCAAAATAACAAAGTGATACCCATAAGCCCTAGTATATTTTCCATCAAGGGTGATGTAACTTGTAATAGAAAACAAAAAATTTCACCATGACCTACTAATTATTTTGGGAGAGTAATAGGAATTAATTAACTTTACCAGACATTTTATTTCTTTTTCTTCCTCTAAGAATCTTTTATAGATGTGAACCTTTTTATATGTAAAATTGATTAAGTTGAAATGAGATTTCCTGTGATCGTTTTTCATTCAAATTGGAATTTAGTAAACAAATTTGATTTTTCTTATACAACTGAGACTTGTCTTTTGGTTTGACTACTTGGTGTATTTTAATGTATTATTTGATGGTGTTCATTTGGGAAAATTACATTGGCTTTAGGAGTGGTACAACAAAGGCTTAAGGATTATTTTCCTTGTGACACATGTTTTTTTAGTGTATATTTGTGATGTCGATTTGGTCATGATTATTTTACCCAACCTTATTTTGTAATCTCATGTTTTTTGGACACTTTGAGAGCACTTCTATGATGTCATGGTTTTGAGAACCAACATATCCTTATGTTTTCTTGAAACTAGATTTATGATCACTATATTTTTATGAGCTTAGGATAGGTTATCTAGGTGTATAGATGGGAGTGGCTTACAATAAATGACGGGTCCAACAAGTGACTTCTATGATCGCTTATTGTAATTAATTTAATTAAGTGATAATATGACACATTAAATGTGAGTTTTAAAATTAATTAATAATATGTTCTGTGTTTCTCGCCCATGCCTTGAGTGCTAGTATAGACTAGGATGGGAGTGTGAGAAGAAACTTGATTGAGGTCTTGCATGGTTAGAATGCTTGTTTGTATGAAAGGATTTATGAGCCGCATATGGTCACTTGAGTGTTGGGGTCCATAGAGGATACCAAGATAAAACTCAAGGGTTAGACGTATATGATGCCACGTCCCTATATACATCTTAGGTTTCCTACATGTGTTGGTTTCCTTTGGATTAGTATGTATTCCTTGTAGTTTGAGTAGTACCTTTGGAGATAGAGAGCTTTCTATTCCCTTAGTTTCTACCATATTTTGATTTTGGTGTTTGATATCTGAGTGGGGTCTGATGTTATCTCCTCAACACAGTGGGAAAGGACCTTTGGTTCCACAAGGTTAGGTGGTAGTGATCCTTTTACCATTTGAGATTCTGACGTATTTATACCATTGTTGGATGATCCTTGTATTTGTTGTACCTTCTTGTTCATCATTATTGGAGACTTGCTCTTATCTTTCATATGTTGTATATTGTATCATGTATCAATGTATCAGTTATGATACTATTGGGATAATGTATTATACCTTATATTTTATTTTATTATATACCTTGAGACTTGTGCAATGGACATGGTTTCATGAGTATACCTTATGATATCGATTGTACATATGTATTCATTTATGAGATGGTGTACTTATTGTTCATTTGCATTACTTTTATTGGTTATTGTCCTTATTAGATTAATTAACTTAAACATAATTCTACATCAAGGAACTCTCAAGATTTGTAATCTATGTTTGAGTACATTTATGTGTATGTTATGTAATTCATTGTATTGCTTCCGCATTATTATTCATTATTTCTTATAAAATATTTTAAAAAAAAATGTTCTGTAAACTTAGTATTCTAGGTTAAATTATCATGGGTTCCTTGGCGATGTGTTACATGATTTTTAATAAACCACCTAATAATAATACCAATTTCCCCTAATTTTATTCAAAAACTATATGCTAAATTCTTCATGGGTAACCATGTGAACTACTTTGATTTAAGATATTTACAAGGTTTGGGTAGTGGAATGCCCCAGAATAGACCTGGTACAATCTGAGTAGTACAAGGCCTATTCATTTCCCCTCCTAATGTTCCCTCATCTTTGATTAAACACCCATGCATTTTTTCAAATGCAACATCATGGAGCATATCTGTCATACAATTTTTGATAGATTTGATCACACAAAGATATAAAATCACCTAGTTGCATGATGTTAATAGACATGCTGGATCAATTGATATTGGAATACCCTCCTCATCTCCACATATATTTGTGTGTCCCATCATTATAATATATGCAAACATATATGTTTAGATCCTCTTGGATTACATATAGATCCTCTCATAGACATAATTGATTATATGAGGTCCATCATATCTCATATTAATAAGACCAGACAACAAAGGTAAGAGCACATCCCAGAGAAACATCTAGTGTAGAGTTAAGGAGGATGTTTGATCTTATAAAACAATTAGTGATAGTAATTGAAGTAATTTCATTGAAATAATACATAATAATTTGGGATTTAACATTTGACAATTATCAAATTACATAGATCTAACATGGTACCCTTTTGACCATTTCATTTGGCATAGAAAGTTATATGGTATAGATTTGAACATACGTGTTTAAATATTTTTTTATTGTATGCCTATACCTTTTAAATTTTGATTAATTAAATTATTTATTAGTTTATATATTGATCTCGTTTTACTCTTGTATGATAATCCCAGACTAGGTGAGATGAAACCTTTTCCATTATCTTATAGTAGAACACCTAACCAAGGAAAGATAATGTTAGTTCCTTTTCTTGTTGATCCTTGTATACCTATAGCTCAGACATATTCCTCTATAAACCCATGCACTGATTCAATAAGGAGAAGAAGTAATGTTTAACAAGGTCATGACACCTTCTAAACTTTGAGCTCCACAAACTCAGGTGGGCACTACCTATCTTCTGCCCTCAATATTCATTAACTTCACAAGAAGGGCAGGAATGGTGGATGTAGTATAAAACATGTAAATGGTAACAAATTTATAAAATTGGATGAGAACCACAAATATAACATGTCAAACCAGTGCCCTATCCAGTGGGTATGGAGTCACTCTAGATGAAAAGATTCCTAACAACAACATACATCAATGTAAAATATACAATTGATCACTAAACTTGACTATGCCTTACATACTCAATTCACACTTCATGGAAGCAGATATAATTATCCAATTCACTTCAATTCTTTACTCACTTAAATTGCCTTAAAGATGTTTAATTCTGTCTGAAAGAAACCCTAAACCAATTAGACCCTCTACCTTATAGAGTGATGGATCAAAATGTCCTTAAAACTTAACCCAAATAAATACAAGAAACTAAAACAAAGACGTAATTCAATCAAATTTCACAAATTGCAGGAGGTTATAGACATATCTTATTACTAAAATATTCAATACATAAAGAATCAGAGCCAAAAGGGCCACTGATAGTCTTAATTCAACATGCATAACTTACAAGCCTTCTTGTGGCATAAATTTACCATCCTTACAAATGAATTCAAAAACCCTACATATATAAGAATGATTCCAAGAGTTTGGACTACCTGAGGGCAAAATAAAACCCTAAAACACAACCACCACAACTTGGGAAACAAACCAACATAAATATAGAAAAAGACATGGAAGTAATAAAGGTTAAAACATTACAGAATATGATCAAAAACCCTAAGTCACCACCAAGGAACATTAATGAAGCTCCAAAGCATTAGCAAGTTGGTTAATGAGGCACCATATGGCCTCAATAAATTGGTCCAAAAGTTCATATTTCTCACATTAATGCCTTTGCAACCTAGAAAGTAGCGCCATTTCCAAAAAACCCATAGAAATAAATTCAAAATTCAAATATCTCATTACAATGGCTACAAGTGGCGCAGAACAAAGTATCGACGACTGAGATTCAAATTTTTATCAACTTTAAAAGCGAGTCATCGATCTTCATTTAATTACCTGGGCTAGCGATCTGATCTACCACATGGCATGCAGGCGTGATGCCTTTAACACTATCTCTCAATCATTTTTTCTTTAAGTCATAACCACCATCAAATCTATCAAGACTTGCTTTACCTTTATCTGCGCTAACCTAGATTTGACCGGGATAGGTGACAAATTGGCATGATGGCTTAAGCATTATCTTCCTTGCATCTTTACCTTTAGGAAAACTGCCAACCGCATGATGAAAAGAAACTTATCCAATCCTTATATCCACTTGAAACTTAGAACTATCCCACCACCTTCCACGTGGCCAACAGGTACAAAGGATCTAATATTATCATCTAAGCATCTTTCCATTTAGTCAAAATGTCAGCCGTCAGATCTATCAAACTTTCCCAAACTTTACTTTACTCTCAGCCATGAAACTGTAGTTCCCAATTGAGTGGGAAAGACACATGTCACTCCATCATTTTTCCTGAAGGACTATCTTTTGAGCACTTAATTTTAAGGCAAAGTGTCATTCAATAGATCCTTCCAAACCTACAGTCTCTTTAACTATCATTTGAAGACCCAAGACCCATGACAACAACATCAACATGCATCACTTGGGTGTAATGGCTTAAGGTTAGATCTTGAGCATCTTTTCATCAAGGCTTAACACCCACCATCAGATCTAACTTGCATCTATATTTGGCCTCATAACCTACCTTTTAACTTATCAGTCATAATCCTTCTTATCTCTAAATCACTGAATGGAACCTGACCTGAATTATCTTAACCATAATTAGATTTGAATATTCAAAGATAAGGCAAAATCCAAGTCCCTGAATATATCTTTAACCCCTGCGTTGATTCAGAGATTTAGCGCAAACCACACGATTAGTTCTGCATCAACGGTCCTCGCCAGATCTCTGAATAAAAGTGTTGACCTTGACTTTGTTTAGAGACTTAGAGATAACCCTTCAACCAAAACAAAGATTGATGATCATGTCTTAATATCCCAATCAAAACAACATATTCCATATCATTTGAAGATTGAGAGATAAAGAACCCACGAGGTTGCCAGACCATTTGAGAATATTCAACCCGACAGGACACTTGTCAAATGAGTGCATTGCCTTGTTCAATAAAGCAACTACATCTTTAGCTTGAGGCATAAAGTTGATCGTTCAATTGAAAACAAATTTCTTAGAAAATGAAAAAGGTAAAGGCATGTTGGGGATAATAGAACTTTAGGGAAATAAAGAAAAATTAATTCATCACCCCGTTGAGACTTTGGAAAAATAAACAAGGAATGACCCTGCTCGGACATGAAACAAAAAAGACACATGGGATAAAAAGTTTTTAAGTGACCCAAAAAGGTAACTTCATTTTATAACGTGAGCTAGAGACCTAGGGTTTTTTCCACCATTGGCTAGAAATTTGAAAATAGGGCCTAAGGAGATAGCAAGACCAAGCTAGATTTTCATCATTTAAACTAGATTTTCTCCAAGATTTAACAATGATAACATAGGCTTTGACTGAGGAAGGTTGAACACAAGTTCAACACTAGAAAATTAGCACTCTAGGATGTAGACCAACACCTAACAGAAAAAATGCTAAAACTTTGAAAAATAGGAAAATATATACAAACATTTACATCAATGTGCATAATCAGAGATTTTATGAGAAAAATGACTTCAAAAATTGCCCATGCATAGGAAAATATTTCACTTCACCAGTAAGACTCTGGAAGAAATAGAAATCCTTTCCATGTAGATTATGTACAACAAATGGTCCTATCCATAAGGACTCAAATTTTCCATGCTTTCCTTTATCTTCTAACCTTGCATTCCACTAGAGCACCAAGTCATTCACATGAAATTTTCTTTTAGGTGCTTTCTTGTCAAATAAATACTTGGACTATTGTTGGATCTTTTGATTTTGTATTTTTCCTTCACTTTTGATCTCATCCAACTCTATCAATTGCAACATCCTATTCTGCATTGGATTTTTCATTTCTATGTCCTCATCCTGGATGAAGTTGTAAACAGGCAACAAGTTATTCAATGGTAATTTAGCCTGTGTTCCATAAACTAATTCAAAAGGGGAAAAACCTATAGCCTTTTTCATTGTTATCCTGTCAGCCCACAAGGCTAATTTAAGCTTTGAATCCCAAGATCTTTTTTTCTTTTCTAATGTCCTTTTGATAATCTTTAGAATACTCTTATTACTAGATTCTGCCTGCCCATTTTCCTATGGATGATATGGTGAAGAATATGAAATCAAAATACCATACTGATTACAAAAATCCTTAAATTCTTTAGACCTAAAGCACATGACATTATCCATAGCTAACTTTCTTGGCACACCAAATCTGATCGAGATGTTATGAATCAAAAAATCAATGACCACCTTACTAGTTTCCCTCTTGGTTGGTATAGCCTCAACCTATTTTGTAAAATAGTCAGTGGCAACAAGGATCCAATTGTGAAACCCACTAGACTTGTCTATAAATTCACCAATAAAATCAATACCCCATTGGGCAAAACGGACTTCAATCGAATTGGATTCAAAGACAAAACCCCTGAATACACTAGCTTTTTTGAAAACCTTTGACAAGCCTCACACTTTTGCACAAACTGATGAGTATCTTTGAACAAACAAGGCTAATAATAACTAGCTCTAAGTATTTTATGTGCAATTGTCTTTTCTGAATAGTGGCCTCCATAAAAACCACTATGTGTTTCTTTTAACACCTTCTCAAAATGAGCTTTATCTACACAAAACAAGAGAAATCCATCTCTATTTTTCCAATACAAATCTCCTTGAATCAACACATATTTTTGAGCCTTTAGTCTGAGAGCCCTTCTTTCATTTTATGTCATGTCCTCAGGACACTTAGTATTATTTAAAAAATAAACAATATTAGTATACCACGGCTTCATCTCAATGCTACTTGGCATATCATTTGTTTGCACATTTTTCACTTGGGTAAGCTCTATATTGGTATCTATCATGAGATTTTCCAACCCCAAGCCTCTAACTAATTTGGTAATTTGGATCTCTAGATCAAATTCTTGTAGTATATTGATCCACCTGCACTTCCTGTGAATAACCTCACTTTGTGACAATATATCTTTAACAACAAAATGAGGTACATATGCCACCACTTTAGTACATACTAAATTGATGTCATGTAACTGATTAAATGTTTGAAGATGTTAAGTTGATCACTGAAATGTAGAAATATAATGCAATACATTAAATCAGTTAATGGATTGTATTGTCATTGATGCCAACTTGATATAATCTGACCGGTCATATTCAAAGTGTCAAAGAATTCAGAGAATCAAAGAGATAAATATTATGCTTTCAGTAATGCATAAAAGACTAGCATTCACTAAGTGACTTCAAACACTGACGGCTAGTGGAAACTGAAGGACAGAGAAAACTAAGAACAAAGTCACAGTGATGCTTGAGCAAAGAAACCGATGAGAAAAATCAAAAGCATTATCGACAGCCAGAATTATAATGTTAACTGACAGATGGAAAACACCAATGGAGAAGCCCAAGGAGAACTGAAGTGTTGATCAAAGTTATCAAAGAGTTAAAACACCGAAGTTAACTGGAGTTTAGAAATGAAAAAATACTTAGCTGGTAGAGCTAAAGAGAGACTTAACAAGTTGTTAACATTGTTCTCATCGACAAGTTAAAGCCAGAGATAAGTAAAAGATTTAAAGCTATTTTATCTAGTTGGCAAGAAGATTTCTACGAGATAAAACAAGAGTTATTCTTTAAATCAAAATTGGCTAAGATTGCGGATCACGCCAAGAACAAGAAAATCAAGAAGAGAGAAATGGTGATATCATGTCTATAAAGAGACAACTTAATTCATTATGAATTAAGAGGATTGAATGAAAAAGAGGATGCTAAAGAGAAACTGATGAAGAAAAAATTCATACAGTCCTGATCAATCAAGCTAAGGAAAGAGCTAAAGATTTTTGAGGAGACCGAGAAACAGAGCACAACATCACCGAGAAGAAAGAAGTGGAGCAAAGGTATTGAAAAGACATATTGATCAGAAAGGTAAAACGAGCTTACAATAGATCTGAAAATCTGCAAGTATAAGTTGTATATGTGAATAGATCATTTACTATTTCAGTTTAACCATTGATTCAGAAAGTCTCTTAACCGAGCAGGATTTAAAGATCCTTTCTATATTGAGATATATCCCAAGGAGTATCAAAAATTTTGATCATGAAGATAACATGAGATGCCAGATACCATTTGAAAAACTACACTGAGTTTGGTCATAGAAGGTAGCATAGAGATGCCTGATATCAAGTGACAAACTAATCTATTAAATCCTCTAACAAGGTCACACCTAACAGTGTGTTTGTAACCTTTAACAAGGTTGGCTCTTCACCGAGCTCACTTCAGAAGAGTTAAAATTTTGGATTACCGGTCCTAAGTGGTTTTTCCCTTAACAAGGTTTCCACATTAAAAATCCATGTGTCAATGTATTTATGAGTCATTACTTTAGTTTTTTTCATTACACATAACTAATTTGGATTGATCGGTATACACTAAGCAATTTTATTATTTTTTGGTAAATGAAAGAGTGTTATTCAGTAAACATAAATAATAAGGTTTAAAAGATAACTCCGAGCAGTAGTTATTTGATATGATTACTTGAAGGCATACATCTTGTAGGACTGAAGATAACTAGAGGCTTAATATTGTGGTACTACATTTTTGGGTTGATTTATTGGAATATTTTTGAGGCCATCGATTTTGTTTGCACATTTTTCACTTGGGTAAGCTCCATATTTATATCTATCATGAGATTTGCCAACCCCAAGCCTCTAACTAATTTGGTAATTTGGATCTCTAGATAAAATTCTTGTAGTATGTTGATCCACCTGCACTTCTTGCCAATAACCTCACTTTGTGACAATATATCTTTAACAACAACATGAGGTACATATTCCGCCACTTTAGTACATACTAAATAAGCCCTAAAAGCCTTGAATTCCTTAACTAAGGCATAAGATCATTTTTCCATGATTTCATAGTTCAATTCAGCTTCCTGCAAGGACTTGCTAAAAAATGCCATTGGATCTTCAAATCCCCCCTTGTCCTTCTGTAGTAGCACTGCAGCAATAGTATGGAATGAAGCAAATGAGAAAAGAGAAAATGGTAATTCATAATTTGGAGATTTTAAAATTGGTGCTTCTTGAATAGCCAACTTAATATTTTCAAAAGCATGCTGAGCTTCTTGATTCCAATCATATCTAACAACTTTATTTAGCAATTTGGCAATAGGTTTTATGATTTTTGCAAAATTTATAATGAACCTTCTTACAAAATTTATCTTTCCTAAGAATGATTGTACCCCTTTGATGTTCTTGGGAGGAGCCAACATATTAATAGCTTCAATCCTCTCTGGATCTATTCTCACTCTCTCCTTGGACACTATATGCCCTAATAACTTTCCTTCTGAAATAAAAAAATGACACTTCTTTGGATTAAGAGATACTCCAAACACCAAAGCCTTAGAAAAAATCTTCTCTAGATGTTTGCAATGATCCTCAACTCTTTTTGAATATACAGTGAGATCATCCTAATAAACAACTATAATTATGTTTATGAATTCCTTAAAATAAAAATTCATTGCTCTTTGAAAAGTGCCCCCTGCATTGATGAGACCAAATGACATTCTTACACAAACATAAGTTCCCCAAGGGGTAGTAAATGCTATCTTTAATTCTTCTGACTCATTGACCAAAACCTGATTGTAACCAGAGAATTCATCCATCATGGATAAAAGGTCACACACTGTAACTCTTTGTAGCATTGCCTCCATATTAGGAAAGGAATAATTATCTTTAAGTGATGTCATATTAAGGTTTCTAAAGTAAACAAAAAGCCTGATATCTCCATTCTTTTTCCTCACTGGCACAATATTTGACACCCATGGTGAATGCCTAATTGGTTTTATTATTTGGGCTTTCTTGTGTTTCATCAATTCTTCTTGCATTTTTGATGCTAGCAGAGGATTGATAGGTCTTTTCTTTTGTCTAAAATATTTCACGTCAGGCTTTAGAGGAATCTCACGCTGAAACAAGTCCTCTCTATAGGCTTTAAGATGCTCATAATACCAAGAAAAAACATGCTTGTATCTCTTCAATAAATTGATCAAATTCACTCTGATGTGAGGGGCTAAATTATTTTCTATGTACACCATTTTAGGGACTGCCTCTGACCCTAAATTTACCCCTTAAACACTGTCCATTTTCACATCAAACCTCTTAAGCAAGTGACCATCATTGTCACTAAAGATGGTCTCAAGTTGAACCAAATCCTTAGGTATAATGTTTGTTAGCAACTGAACAACCTGATTCCCAAAAATAATTTGTTTTTCATCTATGGTTTCAACCAAAGCATTACAGTCAACTCTCTGACCCTCATAATCGTCCATACATTGAATGAACCTAAGAATATCACTGTCATCCTCAAAAACTTGCCAACTGTATACATTATCAGGAATTGCAGGCCTGACCTTGGTTTCAATAGTAGAGATTCCAACCAAAGTTATATCATTATTTTTAATGGGTACATTTGCTAAGAAATCAGCCATAATGTTCTTAGATCTCTCCATCCATTCTATTTGGAAAGCATAAAAAAACTTAATTTTATCCCATACTGCATGCTTGTACAATTTCAATCTATCATTATTAGCAGCATATAGGGACCTGATTTGGGAGAATGCTAACTCAGAGTCCCCAAATACTCTTAACAACTTGATACCATGTTTAATGATAACATCTAATCCCAATAACAATGCTGCATATTCTGCAGTATTATTTGTGCATTGAAAAGCTAAGAGGAAAGAATATTTAAATGTAGTACCTGATGGAGATATAAAAACAATACCAGCTCCAGATCCTTCCTTGGAGCATGCACCATCAAAGTACATCTTCCATATCTCATCTTGATGTGATTGTGACTTCTTCACAATTGGGTCTTGATTTTCAATTTGAACCCATATTGCTCAATCCTAAAATTTTCCATATCAGCATTAACAAAACAATTGAAACCTTTGAGATCTCTCCTTTCAATTATCATTGGAGCACGTGGCTCCCTATAAAATTTGACATCACTCCCATTGATAGTGATTGTAGCATATGAAAGGTTCAATTGCAAGTGTCCTCCAACTATTGTTGCCCACTGTCTAAACAACAACATACCATAGTGTGGTGGTGTATCAACAATAACCACATCCATTTTGAAGTTAGCCTCAAGAAAAAAAAGAAATCTTCACTTCAATGACCTTTAAGGTACCTACCATAGGTACCTCTCTGTTATCTATAAAAAAACATCTTCCAAAAGATGTGTCAACTTTTAAGCCCAATTCCTTCATAACACCATAAGGCATTACATTTGTTGCTGCACCAGAATCTATCATATAGTTTTTTATTAATTGGTCATTCACCAGCAACATTACATAAAATAGATCAATATGAGAAGGCTCTTGAGTAATAGTGTTTCCTACATAAATTCTAGGAACCTCCTGCTCCTCATAATCTCCTTTTTTTCTTGATAGTCTTTGTGGTAAGAACAATATCATCAATTATATCTTTGAGAAAATAGAAAGCAACCTCTCTATGCTCCTTCATTTTCAACATCTCAACCAAAGGTACAAACAACTTCATTTGAGATAGTGTATGTTTCATGTCAAAAGAAGGAAAAATTAAACCATCCCCACTCGAAGCCTTACCTTTTCTCTCCTTGGATTTCTCTATTCATTGATCAACAATAGGGGTATCCTTGCTTTTCTCTTGAATATTATCCTTGTTTTGAATTGGGGGTTCAATAGAACCCTCCTTTATAAACAATGAACTAGGCTTTCCTTGATCCTTATCTACCTTTCTATTTCTTAAATTGTAAGCACTCCTAGCCTGAGCAATTGCAGCAGCAATGAGAGATCTCACCTCTTCATCACTAGGTCTTCTTAACTGAACATCTTCATCCTTCACATTAGCAACATTTGTAGTATGATGCATAAAATCATATGGTTCATCTCCTTTATCTTCAACATATGTCATGAACATATTAAATTTAGGTCTCTCCTCCTCTCGATCACTTTGTTCATCCTCATTCTCAGTAGACCCCGCCAAAGCTTGTGCAACCACACATTCACAAGGAGAATGTGGCATATTGAAGGGTATACACCAAGAAACATTCTCTACATTGTGTATATTATTTCTCTTCAGAGGATCAAGAGTACCTTTACTATTTATATTACTTGGTCCCTCTGAAAGAGGTTTACCATCCTTCCAATTTTTTTTATAGGGCATGTCCTGCAATCTGTAAGGCTGATCAGACCTCTAACCTTGTTGTCTGTTATTCTGAAAGCCTCTTTCATTATTTTCTACCTTAGTAGTAAGGTCCTTGATTGCACTGACCAGTTTGTCAACTTTATCAATTTTACCTTCTTCCTTGTGAAATCTATTAGATTGACCCTTAAGGTCTTTCCATAATCTACCATCATCTATCTTCCCAATTTTACCAGATGCCCTTCTATTAATTTCTATATTGACTGCCATCTTGTAAGAATCCCTTTAAGTATTAGGATTCTTATCCCCTACAAGTTAGGTGATCTTACCATCCAATGCATTGCAATATGTATTAAGACATACATTTTCATCTAACCTCAGCACTTGGAATAGTCTATGCATGGCCTTCTGGAATCTGCTATTGAATTCAGTTACAGTTTCATTTGGAAAATTCTTGATATTATTGAACTCATTCAACATGAAACCAGAATTTACCTGATCACCGTATTGTTCTTTAAAACATTGTCTAAATTCATCCCATGAACTAATGCTTCCAGTAGCAAGGCCATAGTACTAATCTCTGGCATCTTCAATCAAGGATTGTACAAATAGCTTCATAACAATATCCTCATCCTCTATTTCATAGTCATTAATTTTATCAAAGAAATCCTTCAGGTGATCCTCACCAATTATTACATTATTTCCACTAAATTTAGGGATTTTATCCCTTTTTCATTTGGAATGACATTTGGTTGTCCTATAATACCATCAAAACATAATTATTTATATGTCTTCAAATACATTGGTCTTCTCTGGAAACTAGCTCCAAGATTCTAGCCACTTGTACCAAGACCCTAGCCTTGATTTGCAGTACCCTGAAATGAACTAGATCTCATGGCATTAGTATTAAAATTTGTTGTTTGCACCTTAGGACCTAATACACTACTACCCCGAGTATTAGTAGTAGTATTAATTGCCTTAAGATTTGTAGTAGACTGAATGAAAGCATTATTTTTCTTCATCTCTACATTAGTAGCATCTAATTCATCCTTTTCACACAATTTGGAAATATCATCTTTTACTTTATGGCTCTTTCTATCTCTATGTCAAGTAAGGACATGCCCTAAGATGCCTTGACTGTATCTTTGGGATCATTAATTTATATACCAGTAACCTTCTGTTTACCTTTGTCTAATGTAAGGTTACTTGTACCAACTGGAGGAGGTTCTTGTAAGGAAGCATGAGGCCCTAAAGGCCTTTCATTTTCCCAATCTACAATTTTTCTGATCACAGGCTCTTGCTCCACTTGATTTTTCTTTAAAATCCTCTCCTTCTCCATACACTCCTTCCTCTTGGCATCCATATCACCAAAAATCTCTTTATTTAAACCCTTATAATTCCGATCAAAACATTGATTCATCCACTTGAGTTGAGAAAGCCTCCTTTGAAAGTCCTCATTCTCAACCATAGCTACCATGAATTCTTCTTCCTTCTCCTTTTCCAATATTTTCCTTAGAATAATTTGTTCTTGTATTTGTCTTCTCAAGGCATCATTATTTCCAAAAATTATATCAGGATTAGGTAAAGAAATATCAGAATTTGTAGAATCCTCAAGATTTATAATATCTATTTCCCTTTGATTTGCTGCTTGTTCATAAGGATCATCCTTTAGAAAAAGGGTTATTCATGATGATTTGGAAAGAAGTATCTAAATTTGAAAGATTTCTAGGTCTGAAATATCTATTGTTTCTCCTTTCATTATCCTTTCTATACTAAACCTAAGTTACAACCTTTTGTCGAGTTATGTCTTCTTGGAAAAGAGTATCAAACATGTTGTCAAAGAAGACCAAACCATCTTATTCAACACTCACATGAGAAGGATCTCTTCCCTCTAGGACAACACCCAAAGGTTGACCTACATTTGAAGCCTTAGGCTTCCAAGAACTTCCACTAGTGGACTTTGTTCTTTTGGACCAATTCTTTTTAGCAGGCTTTGGGAGCCCATCCTCTAATTCAACTTCTGGATTCTCCTTCATATAATGTTTGGTGTTTCTCATGTTGTTTATATCTTAAGAAAAGATTTAAAATATAAATGTAATCTCAAACTGAAACACTAGCCAACCCAATTTGGGTTCGCCACCCAAGAAAACTTGGGATATGTAAAAAGTTGAACCACACCTTTAAAGATTGCAAATACTTAAAGAAAAATCATGAAATAAACTTATTTCTTAGTCCCTAGCAGATGGGTCAATCTCCACCTTGATTTGATAAGCCCTTCAAGAATCCTTTGTGCTAAGTCGCCAGTAGAGCAGCTTTGTTAGTGACTCGGATGGGTCAAATGATATGATTAGTATATCTTTAGAGAAATTGAAATTTTTTTACAAAAGTTTACTTCTCTATCCCCAGTAGAGTCACCATTTCTATTAGTGACCCAAATGGGTTAAATAATATCATTAGTAGATCTTCAGAGATTTTGAAAAGTTTTTAAAAATGTTTACTTCTCTATCCCCAATAGAGTTTCCATTTCTATTAGTTCCTTTTCTTGTTGATCCTTGTATACCTGCGGCTCAGGCATATGTTGGAAATAATGGAATGGTGTGTACTAAGAGGGGAGGGGTGAATCAATACCCTTATAAATTTTCACACTTAACCTTAATCCTTTTTGTAATCAATTATATTACCAAACATATATGCTATTCTATCTTTGTGTATGTTATATCAAATCATAAACTCAATTAGCATGTAAACATTCATAAAATCATTCATGAAATGTATTGAAACATGAAACAAGATTTGGTAATGCAAAAAAACCCTGTTAGAAGGTAAAAATTGTGGTGGGGATGAAACCCACAAAGCTTTACTATCTTCAGAATGGAAGGGGCCGGTTAAGGCTTACAATTTTGATCAATTCTGATGATCTACCATGTTAGGAGTATCATTTAGAGATTGGTTAAGGTCTTCTCTCTTTACAGCTTAGTGTGCACTCGGTTAAGAGATTTACAAAGGATTTTTAAATCCACCTTTCTCAAGGACTTCTTCTATTTGCTACACTTGTTAGAATGTAATAAAAAATATTCATTGATCTCAGTATATTCAATCTAGAATTGCTGATTACAGATCCAATAAAGATTACATGTATATTTATAACCTATAGTGATTGATCAATACCTCTATTCTTCTCGGTAGCCTTGAATCTGGTTCTTGATAACCTATTTCATCTTTTATTGTTCTTCTACATAAAATGCTCATTCTGATCCATAGATGTGCTTCTCGGCTACAATCATCATCACACACATGTGTTCTGATAGATTACATATCTGTTTATATAATGAGTTTGACCTAAAATGAGTTTCACGTATTACAATGATAACTCTATGATCGAAGGTTTACAACTTGACCTTGCTGTCCTAGTTTGCATGTTTCTAATCAGTTAGACTGATTAAAACAATTACAATTACATTTCTTGTCCCTCAAGAAATAGATTTAAAGCTAAATATAAAACACAAGTTTTTTATCTGACGTGGAAATCAGATCCACATTTCTCAGAATTCTAATTGTCTCTCAGTAGACTGGTGCTCAGGTTGTTTTGTAGTCTGTCGGGTTCCTCTGGTATCTGTTCTGTCGGGTTACACTATAATCTTCTTTGTCAAGTTCCTCTGTCGGGTTACTCTGTCAGGTTACTCTGTCAGGTTCCACTTTGTAACATTTTTGAGTTGCACTGGTAAAATGTGTCATCGGGTTCCCTTGTGAACTTGTCTTTCGGGTTGCACAAATCCTATCTTTCAGTGTTGTTGTTACCGATGGTTTCAAAACTATTTTCCTTTCATACTCATGGAAAAATATGTCTTCAATCTCCCCCTTTGACATTAGTATCAAAAACTGATATGTGCAAATACTAAAATGTTTAGTAATGTACACCATGTGTTCACCTTGTCATTATGACTCCCCCTATGTATATGCTGGTATAGTATATGTATATACACTTATCATCTCCCCCTATCACCTTGTTTTTCCCTTATAATTTTTCTCCTTTATTCATATCATTTTCCCGTTGTATCATATCAATTTCCCCCTTTTTTGATAGTAAGGGCAAAGGTGTAATTACTTACACCTTGTCAAAAATGTGGGAATGTGAGTTGTTCATATCCTCCATCATCTTCTCCATTTTTTCTTGAAGGTGTTCTAGAGCCATGTGCTCCAATGTGATCCTTGCGTGCATATCATAGATGATGTCGGTGACAGACATCTCTAAGGTGGCAATCAATTGTCTTTCCGTTTTCATATGTTTCTGCAATAGTGTAAGATTGGGTAGCAGTAGAGCCTATAGCTCGGTTACCTCATCTCTAAACTTTGATTCTGCCTCCTAAATTTGAAGTCTCAACTTATTTGCTTTCATTACCTTTGCATAATGCAATTGTATTGCATTGTCAGTTGTTGAGAGACCTTGAGCACTAGAAGTAAGATCTGTATACATTAATTGTGGCCTTCTTATTTAACCATACACTTCAACATAGTCATTATTCATTAGACACACATAGAAATGAATTTGATTCATTCATCCTGCATGCTTGTATGAGTCAACGTGTTGCCTCCTATCTAGATGGGGTTTTGAATGGCTCTCAGAACGAGAGTCTCACAACCTAGACTAGTCTAAGAACAGAGGATTTTTCTCCATGAATGCAATGCAAGATTGATCTAAGAATGAAAGATGCAAGATTAATCTAAGCTATAAATGAGATTAAACTATGACATGATTTGAAAGAGATTAATCTAAGAAAATGAAGCTAATCTATTGCAAATGAGAGCTTAATAGAAATGAGATTATGAACTATAAAATGCAGCAGCAATTCGTTATCCTAACAATGCATCCCCTTGAATGAGAAATGGGAGTTCTCTTATAGACTGAGAGTCTGCTCATAATAGAAAGTTTCCTTTGAAATAAAATAGACAACTCATTAAAAAGCCAGTTCAGATTAGCAAGTTTTCTTTAAAAGAAAACAGTGAACTATTTTCTTTTTTACTTTAATTGTTTTATTTCTCTTTTAAAGCACAGTTAATTCAAAGTTTCTATTTCTAAACTGGAGAGAAGATTTTTCAGAGAATATTTAATTAAATAAATAGAATATGACCTCATAAATTTTCTCAATTATTTGAATAATTAAATTCAATTATTGAAATGAGGATATTTATTTAATAATTAAATATTATTTAATTCCTTTTTATGTGTTTTAGCTAAAAGGGGTGAGTTTAGTTTAATTAAAGTGCTAGGACTTTATAATTAAATTAATTCAATCATAGGGTTTATTTAGCTAGTTGATATTTTAGGAATTAAATATAATGTTATGATTAATGCAGATTTAGGATTTTTTGCATTTGACACTTAGGTCGAGTAGAGTCAGTCAAAACTCAGAATTGCCTAGTACAATACGACTTTGATGATTCAGAAGAATGACAAATGCAACAAAATTGGTTAGGGTTGCAAGATGCCAATTTTGGGGTGTTACATTTTTCCCCTCTTTGAATTGATGTGCGAGCAACGCATTGATTCAAAGAATAGTCTAATGTCTGAAGCACAGAAGAATAGATTTTGAAAATTGATGATGCAAAGATCGATTGATGAAGATTTCAGAGCCATCTCCAGGACAGAGTTTAACTCTCTGAAGTCTAGGTTAGATTGCCAAGATGTCGGTCAAGTAGATTTTTTGAGGGTCATCTCCAGAATGAAGCTTGATCCTCAGGGATCTAGGTTAGATTTTTCCAATACCTAATAGATTAAGATTTCAAGAATCATCTCCAGAACGAAGCTTGATCCTCAGGGATCTAAGTTAGATTGCTCAGATACCTAATAGATTAAGATTTCAAGAATCATCTCCAGAATGAAGCTTGATCCTTAGGGATCTAAGTTAGATTGCTCAGATACCTAATAGATTGATATCTTTGTTACCCTATTTTTCATCATGCCAAAATAATAGACAAATAGTAAGGGTGCATATAGGTGCTTTCATTTAACAGTGTCTTTCAGGTGATGTGGATCAACATATTGTTATTGCATTCAATATCAAATTTTAATTGTACTCTAGGTATTGATCACATGTCAAAATAGCCAAATTCATAAATTG
>MU224119.1:4475114-4489597 GCA_018584345.1 Thuja plicata
TGAGTGCAGCCACTATCTATGATCCAAACATCATTTTTACTAACTTTAGATATGAGTGCAGTTTCTACATACCTTTCTTCATCTTCATCTGAATCATCCTTCATGGCTACAAATACCATCTCAATGTATTCTTCTTATTCATTTTTAGTGTCACCAGCTCTATTCTCAGCTAGGTAACAAGTTTTCTTCCCTTTTTCCTTGTAGTCTCGGATATCTCTCTTTTCACATTGTTGGTTGCTTCAGTAATCTCTATTTTCACCTTTATCAAACTTCTTCTCATATGGTCTGTCATTTCATTTGTCATCTTTTCTTCAGTTTGGACATCTTGCAGCAAAGTGTCCAACCTCTTTACAATTGAAACATACAAGTGGTAATTTACATTTGTATCTGTCTTTGCCTCTCTGCAATCTTCTTGCCATTAGTGCTTCAATCTCATCAAGTCCTTGATCTTCATTATCACCGTCACTATCATTTCTAACATGTCTATGAATTGAGTTACTTATCTTTAGAGAAGATTTGAATGTAGATTCTATAGAGGGTAAGACACTATTGTCAAAGTTATTCATCTCAAATGAAATTAGTCTACCAATCAGACTATCTAGAGTAACTATATTGTTTGCAACTGCTCTCATTTCTTGAATAGAAGAAACTCTAATAGCATAAATAGGCAATAAGGTTCTTAAGATTTTTCTTACCACTATCTCCTCTTCAAGTACACCTCCAACTCCTTGGATAGCATTTACTACCTCTTTGATTCTGCAGCTATACTGAGTAATGTTTTCTCCTTCTTTCATCCTTAGGTCATCAAACCTCCCTCTTAGGATTTTTGCCTTTGCTTTGAGTACATTGGCATCTCCTTCATGTACAAGCTTCAAATTATCCCACATTTTCTTTGCAGAGGTGCAGGTTTTGACATTTTCAAACTTAGCATCAGAGAGTGATGATGCAAGTTCTATCATCATGCAGTTATGCTTATGCTTGAATCTTAATTTCTCAAGAGTATGAGGTCTTGTAGGAAGAACATATTTGGTATCTAAGTATTGAACAATATCATTTCCAATACCTGATAAGTGGATTCTTATTCTTCTTTTCCATGATGCAAATTTGTCTTTATTCAACTTGGGCACATCTTGTTTGTTCATCTTGTGATCTTTTTCTTGAGTTAATAAACTCCCTTTTTAAGAACATAAGCTTTGATACCAATTGTTAGTAATAACTAAGAGGGGGGGTGAATCAGTGACCTCAAAAATATTCCAATAATCAACCCTTAAAACTTAGTACCATAATATTATACCTCTAGTTATCTTCAGTCCTATAAGATGAATGCCTCCAAATACTTATATCAATTTACTACTGCTCAGAATGCTTTGTAAAACCTTCTACTATAGATTTACCGAATAATAGTCTGTTAATTTACCGAAAGATAGTAAATTATCTAGAGTATACCGATCAATCCAATTAAGTTAAGTGTAATGAAAAACACTAAAGTAATGACTCATAAACACATTGACACATGGATTTTTAACATGGAAACCTTGTTAAGGGAAAAACCACTTGGGACCGGTAACCCAAATTTTTCAGTCTTCTGAAGTGAGCTCGGTGAAGAGCCAACCCTGTTAAAGGTTAAAAACACACTGTTAGGTGTGACCTTGTTAGAGGATTTAAAAGTTTAGTCTGTCACTTGATATCGGGCATCTGTATGCTACCATCCTTGATCAAACACTCACTTGGCATGTCAATAGGTATCTGGCATCTCATGCTATCTTCATGATCAAAATTTTTGGTACTTCATTGGATGTATCTCAATATAGAAAGGATCTTTAATGCCACTCAATTAAGAGACTTTCTGAATCAATGGTTAAACTAAAACAGTATGATTTGTTCACATATACAACTTATACTTGCAGATTTTTAGATCTATTGTAATCTCACAAAACTATAGTGACCAATATAACTCTGTTTATATCTTTGCTCCACTTTGATTATGCTCAGTGATGTTGTGCTCTATTTCTTGGTGTCTGCAAAAATCTTTAGCTCTTTCCTTAGCTTGTTGATCAGTATCGTATGAAGTTGCTCTTCATCAGTTTATCTTCAGCGTCATCTTTTCCTTTTCTCCCCACACCTATTCATAATGAATTGATTTGTCTCTTTATAGACATGATATCACCATTGTTAGGTTTTTGATCTTCTTGATCGTGGCGTGATCCACAATTCTTGCCAATTAGATTTAAAGAAAAACTCATGTTTTATGTCGCTGAGATCTTCTTGCCAACTAGACAAATCATCTTTAAATCATTTACTTATCTTTGGCTTATCTTGTCAATGAAAACAATGATAACTACCAGTTAATTCTATATTTAGCTCTGCCAGCTAGATATATGGTCGTTTCTAAACTCAAGTTAATTTTGGTGTTTAACTCTTTGATAGCATCAGTCAGCACTCTAGTTCCCTCGGGCTTCTCCGTCGATTTACACTATGTTTCTGGCCATCGGGTTTGCTTGTGATTCTTCTCATCGGTAATGCTTGTTAGTGTTCTTGCTTGGGCATCACTGTGACTTGACTTTCGGTGATCTCTATCCGTCGGGTTCCACTGATCATCAATGTTTTTAGTCACTTTGTGAATACTTGTCTTTTATGCATTACAGAAAGCATAATATTTTTCTCTTTGATTCTCTGAAGTCTTTGACACTTCGATTATAACTGAATAGATTATATCAAGTTGACATCAATGACAATACAATCCATTAATTGATTTAATGTCTTGCATTATCCTTCTGCATTTTGGTGATCAACTTAACATCTTCAAACATTCAATCAAGTACATAAGGGGATGGATAATGTCTTGCATTATCCTTTCATTCGTATGGTTGGAGAAGAAAATATTAAGTGGGTTTCAATCTAGTTTCAATCATTTTTCAATTCTAATTTTTTGTTTGAGTTTATTGTCCTGTACAATCACATTTTTTGCATTGTTTAAGGATGTAAATTTATTAATCCATCCCCTTATGTAATTACTCTCTCTTGGGGATGAATCCTAACATTGTAACATAGTATTTTAACAATTTTAGTGTAGAAAAGGAGGGTTGCAGATTAATGGAGATTGAATGGAGTTGAAGGGGTTGAAAGGGAATTGAATTTGGTGCATGGTTGTAACAACCAAAAAATTAGCCACATGATTTATTTATGTTTTTACATTTTTTTTTAGGGGAAGAAAAATTCATGGTGAATCCAGAAGGATAAGTTCTAGAAGTGTGTTTTGGGGTGTTTTCAAGAAGGCCCTAGATTTTAGGGGCATTTGGGGTCCAATTTGGAGCTTTCATACTTAGAGGAGTCATAGGATAAAATTGAATGTAATTTCCTTGGTTTGGGTTCAAATAAGGACTATTCTAAAAGATTCAAGGCTTGGGATTAAGTTTTTCTTTTAGTTCCTTTGTAAAGTGATGGTTTTAGCCCTCTTGGAAAACTATCTCAGTCAGCATTTTGAGGGATTTGGTCCAAAGGACTTTGGGTCAGAATTTATGTATATGGTGTAACTTTGAAAAAGGTACTCAAATATTTTTTAAAAAATTAGATTCATTTAGGAAATTTTTTAGAACAACTTGGAAAATAGTCGTTGTTGTACTACAAGGAATTGGGAAATGCATACCTAGGAAGAGCAATTGGTCTTTGGGTGAGAAACCAGTGGGAAGTATGACCATAGGTGTGGGAGATAAGATGTTTAGAATTTCTTAAGAACCTTTGAAGGTTTGTCAACACCCACTAGGATATTTTGAGGTTTTGGCGTGATTGGATTGGGAGACAACCATAGAGCATGGAGCATGGTTGAGTGAATGGATATGAGTTGTGAGAGGAGAACTAAATATGTGGAGCCTAGGGTGGTAAAATATGTTTTACTTGACCTCTAATATGTCTAAGAGTGTGGTTTGGGGCCTGGAATATATCCTTGGTTGAAGGATGAATAGTCTGTTGTTGCAAAACAAAGGAGACAATTGGCATTCTCCTAGGAAGATCACAAATCCAGCACTAGCCTTTGCATCATACAAGTATACATTTATTTAGATATGGATGGAGACTTGGATAAAGGATTCTCTACTACCAGTTATGTGTTTACTTTTTTTGGAGCAATGATAAGTTGGGTTTCTCGGTTGCAACATGTGGTTGCACTTTCAACTATAGAGGCTGAATATATTTCTCTCACTTAAGGAGCAAAGGAAATGATATGGTTGCAATGGCTACTAAGTGACCTATGCTTTAAGAAATCAGTTTTAACTTTTTTTGTGATATCAATAGTTTTATTCACTTGGCCAAGAATTCTACCTTTCATAATCAAACAAAGCATATAGAGCTACAGTATCATTTTATTCACCATGTTATTGAAGAGGGTAAGGTGTGGGTGGATAAAATTGACACGAAATTGAATCTGGCTTATTGTTAACCAAATTTTTTACATACGGGATAGTAAGCAAAAAAAATTAAAAATTTGTATAAAGATATATCTCTTTAACATTACTGTTCAGCTAGTAAAGATGCATACATTGCCATTACATTCGTATGGTCAAATTACATTGTACCCTAAGTAGTGATCAGATTCAAATTTTCAGATTTATAATTGATCATTACATTGTGCATTCAAACTGAATGTAGTAAACAAGTGTTTCTTCCATGTTACATCTTTCATACTAAAATGAAGAGGACATTTGCAGAAAAGAAGATAGGATTGAAGCATGATGAGGTTTATGGATCTATGTATTGCCTTTAAGAGGTCTTCTACATTCTGGAGCTAATAGGTTGCATTATCTGAGTCTAGATATCTTGGTCTTGTCTTTGTTGGTCCTACATCCTAGGTCTTCTGTTGGTCCTGTATCCTGCATCATGTAGGAAAAGATGTTAGATCCAAATTGGATCTAAGTAATACATGAAAACCTAGAAGCATCATACATCAATCAAAATTCTATAACTGCACAGTTACCAATAACATCAATGCAATGGAAAGGTATACATCTGCACTAACATAATAATAGCATCAAAGAGACATAAATTTATGAAATCTTTCACTTTATCTGAAAAATGCAATGAAGAAGAGAACCATGATTGGTCACATTAACCTAAATTACTATACTTTGTGGGTGATCATTGCTTTGATTATCCAGACACTGTAGGAATGCAGAACAATGTAACTATCTATTATCCCCTTTCCCATAACAAGTTTCATGAAAAATATATTATCTTGCAAAAGTGAAATAGTTATGACAAGGAAATGTTCAAACTTGATGAAAACATATAATAGAGGTAATGTTGTTCATGGGTGTCACGAGCCCAAGCTCGAACCTCATGAACATGTGTAAATGCTCAAACTATGCAAGACAGGTTATCTGTGTGTGTGCAGGAGAGGAAGAGATGTGCAGAAAAGGAAATAAATGTTTGATTGCAATCAGAAATAAGAGTACAGTAATTTTGTTATGAAGAAACATGCATATGCAGATGGAACGAAATGGTATCTATTTTATAATCAAAATATGCATATACAGAAATAAAATGGATATCAGTGTTACTGTTATAAGTTATCAAAATAGTGAGAGGAGTGATCATGTGCAAAAGGAGGATATATAACTATATTATCCATTTATAACATGCATTTTTATAATGGTCAACTGACAATGCATATTCAAGAGCAAAGGGATAACAGTGATGCTGCTATAAAGATTGGCTAAAGTGAAAAAGAATGTTGGTTTTTATACATAAATAGTAATTACAGTCAGCAGGATTAGGAGTCATAAATTGTAAGGTTCTTGCATTTGAGCCATCAGAATGGGTCAAACAGAAGCTACAACCCTCAGTTGCTACAGATGTTCTTACTACAATTGGATCGGGATAGGTGAAGGAAGTGATTTTGTCAGTGTTGGCATGATACCGAGGTGAGGAAACAAGTAACAAGCACATAGAGGAGACATTATGTAAACCACATGTTAATGGCTGGGAAACTGGAAATTCAGATGAAGAAATAGTAGAAAATGATTCCAGAAGGAGGAACTCTGGTCAGAAAGCATTTCCATCTTCAGATGTGATCACTAAGCATTGCCAAAATGTACTTCATGACATCTCATCATCAGATAAATTTTCCCAGCTTTGTAACTTGATTCATGGTAGTTTTGCTGGATCCAGGATAAAAGAGGTTTTTGATTTCTAGCTTATAGAATTAAGAATGAATGTCGGAAATTATGGCATATCACCTACACTTTTTGATTCAGATATCCAACAGCCTCTCCTAGAATCAAAAATCTAGCCTTCAATTGGATTATTGACCTTAGGATTAAAGGAAAAAAGCACACCAGATGTTGTAAAAGAATCTGGTGGGGGTAATAAGGCAAATAGAAGACAACATTTGCATTGGACAGAACTACTCGAGCTTGTCTTGAAAACAAAAAACATAACAGCTATACAAAATGCATAGAGACCGGGTGTAAGAAGGAGCCAACAAGTTCAACAGTCTAAATTTATCTATCAGTTAAATAACATGCATATGTTTAAACAAAGATGCAGATTCTTCAACATTTACAAACTCAGAAGTCGTAGTCAAAGACAAACTATTAACAGAATAGCAACTGGAGAGTACTCAAGCATTACAAAGGCTATGAGAAAACAATAATGTATACAACAACATATTCGATAGAAGAGACCGAGTGTTGAAGAGTCAGATAACAACTTATCTTTGAGTTATAAGTTCAACTGCATGGAGGCCGAGTTCCAGAGAGACCAAGTTTGAAAGAGAAGTCCGAGCTAACAAAGATTCCATGCATGGACAGTGCCATGTTTCATGGCATCCAAAACTTCAGTTCAAGCCCGATTTTAACCAAAAGAATCCTGAGCCACCCAAAAAATGCAGAGAGAAGCACCCTATTGTATGGCATGCAAAGTTACATGCATGAGAAGCTGTGGTTAGAGCCCGAGTTTTAACTCAAACAGGATAGAAAGCAGCACCATATTTTATGGCATGAAAGTCAAAGTACAAATGGAGGACGAACTATAGTAGAGATCCCACATTACAAACAATAGAGAGGTCGAGTTCATGCAGAGAATAGCGCCATGTATTATGGCATCTAAACCTTGAGCTCTATGTGAAGACTCTAGCGATGATAACAATAAAAGCTCAAGCTCTGGTTAACAATAGCAGTGACAAATAATAGCAGAGAGCCCATGTATAGACAGTAAGCATGCACTTCAACTCCCATTGGAGGCCGAGTTTGACTAGTTTAAACAGACGCATGCAGAACGCCATACCTTATGGCATTTAAAACTCCAAATATGTTGCAGATAACCATGGTTAATTTCACAAAAAAAAATACAGAGAGTCCAGAAGAAGGTCATATCTACAGCATGGCGGCACAATCACAGCTAGGGTTTCAAAACCCTTATTTTTCTCCCAAATGCATATTTACAAGAAAGAAATGAGAAAATGATACAATATGTCAAAGTGTGATAAACTTTGAAATCCACTTGACAAAGGTAAATGTATCTTTCAAACTGCAATGTATGACAACTCTATTCCAAGTGCCACGACGGCCTCCTCAATTGCCTATACAACTCGGCCACACATGATATTTTGCATTAAACATTGGTCATGTTGACCATAGTAAGGATAGGGTGGTTTATGCTTGGTTAGGCCTTAGGCATAGTTAGGGTTTCTCCATACATCATGACAGTTAGACTTTTTTGGAATTGTTTTGGTATTTTGATATATATTTTTGATATATATTAAAATATATTGTAAAAAATGTAATTCTTCCAAGGCATCAATGTTTAGGAGAGTCATTTTTAGGGCTAGATTTAGGGCATTAGTCATGCCTTAGATTTAGGGATTCAGCTGATTTAGGGGAGTTATATAGCTGATTAGGAGGGCTTTTGGAGGTTATTATCGTGGGCATCATTCAGGCCTTAAAATCAGGATGATCTATCTATGTTGAAGAGAGTTTTTTTTTGGGGGGGCGATTTCATTTTCAAAATTGGCCTTAGGGGCTATATAACTGAACTTCTTATTCATTTATAGGGGTTTAGAATTTGGGGAAAAAGTTGTATTAGTGAACATATCGTTCCTTTGCACTTTTTCTTGTATTTTGTAACCAATTTTGCAAATTTTGAAGACAATAAAGCTGGCCTTATTATTCACATATCTTTTCCAAGTTCTAGCATCTATCATTTCAAGTTTTTCTGCATTTAAGTTTTATATCCCTTTCAAACATAGATTAGTGAATTTCTCTAAATTCCTATTCTAGGTTATAAAGAATTAACCTTTTGCAGAAGTTACCTGTTTGCTGGTTGAATTCCTACCTTTAGTGGCACCAAACCCTAATAGTGAATTATAAACCATCCTCGGTGCTGAGAAGTGAAAATCATTGCAGAATTTAGTAATGTGTGTCTTATAGGTACAGACTTGCAATTCTGATAAATCTGAATCCATTTGATGTATCACCCTTTTTAGTTAGTTAGTCATTTTCTTTCCAGTTATCCTTCTCCCTTTTCCCAAAACCATAAAATTTAGTATTAGGTGATATCCCAAATCCGATAGGAACCGACCTAGAATCCCGATATTAATTCTCTCATCCACCAAGGAGAATGTTTCCATGTTTCAACAAGATGGCTAGATTATGTATCCAGCTATAGGTGCAATCGTGATTGACAACCCTTATATGTTGACAAATTTTGTACCCGGAGAGAAGTTCAAATTCTGTAGAAATTCTCTCAGACTTGTCCAATTTTGACAATGAACGTGTGGTGGGGGGATATCTCTGAGCAACTATTTGGTCTTCAAGTGGGAGATTTTTGGGTTTGGTGAAGCCCAAATTAGCAAGCTTCCTTGTTGGGTTCGGTGAAGCCCAAATTAGCAAGTTTCTCCTACAACTGCACCTTTGTATTTTTCCAACAATTCATCAACCTCCTTGGGTATCTTCATAGTCTTTTATTTCTCCACTTTCTCCTTGGGTTTCAATACTATATCATAGCCTACATCTTCCTCTTTGATATTTTCTAACATCTCCTTTTCTCCTACCAATATGATCATTGGTTCCTTCTGTTTATCAGATTTGGGATTAGGCAAGGGTAACTATTTCCATCCTTATTGATGGTGTAAGAGTTTTTCATCCCATCACATTGGGTCTTAAATTCATATTGCCAAGGGAGACCTAGCACTATATGGCATGCATCCATCTCTACAATGTCACATAACACCTTGTCTTTGTATTCTCCTATTGAAAAGTATACCCATGCCTTCTCATCAACTATAATTTGTTTCCCCTTTGTAATCCAAGTCACTTTGTAGGGGTAAGGATGAGGAATCCTATTCAAATTCAACTTTCCTACTATTTCTTTAGACACCAAATTTTATGTGGAACTAGAATCAACAATGAGTTTGCAAACCTTACCATGGAATTTACCATTTGTTCTGAAGTTAGTCTTCCTTTCTGGTGGTTCTTGGGTTATAGGGACCTTCAATAGAGGCCTTCACATCATTAAACATACTCATTATTTTGGATCCAAATCCTTGGATGATGAGTTGATACTTTGGGCATCATCTTGGATCAATTATAATCTTTTGTCACCTTGTGTGTTTGATCATGTCTTCTCTGGGCACCTATGGGTAGGATGGCCCACTTGATTTCAGTTGTAACATCTTAAGGCAGCCCCATTTCTTCCTCCATATGTACCTCTACTATTGGATCTTCTACCTTTGAAGATACCTTTGAAACTAGTCTCTCCCTGAGAGCCTTCTTGACTAGATTCTCCATGTGTTCTGAAACTCTATCCTCTTCCACTAGACATTCCTCTACCTCTAGCATTCCTTCCCCTTCCTCTTTTATTATTCTCTTGTCTTCTCTTTATCTTCTCTTCTACCTTCAATTCCAATTGATATCATCTATGAATTGTATCAGGGTTCACAAGATTCAATTCATCTTGGATATTTGTCCTTAGGCCATTTAGATATATGATCACCTTTTCACTTTCAATATCCATTGTCTTGGACTTCATACTAAGCTTCTAAAATTATTTAGTATAGGTGCTAGCATCCATTTCTTTCTGTCTTAAATTGTGTCTTCTCTTATGAAGTTAGATTTCATAGTCTTTTGGTATATATGTTTCCTTAACCTTAGCAGTCATTTTTCTCCATGTGGATATCATACTCTTCCCCTCCTTCACCCTTTCTCCTTGGATGAAGTTCCACCATGTCAATGTTTCTCCCTTCAACTTGGAATTTTCCACTTTGAATCTCTATCTATCTGAAAACCCATGTTTCATTCCTACAAATAGAATGTTTGAATGTTTGAATCAAGGAATGGCCCACTGCCCTATTTTTTCATTGAAAATATTGGGTACCCGATATGTATTGGGTACCCGATATGTATTGGGTAGCCGATATGGACGTGTATGAAAAGTTTAAAAAGTATGGAAAGATGCCAACATTTTACTGTTGGTTCCATTTCCATTACCATCAATAATTTAAATGAAATGTTTTATTTTTTCAATCCTTTTATTTAATAATATATATTATATTCATATTCATACTATATATATATATATATAACAAAAGATTAATTAAAAATGAAATGTTTTTTTAATTCTATATTCATACTATATATAATCCATGTTATATATATATATATATATATATATATATATAGAGAGAGAGAGAGAGAGAGACCCCTTAGGACCCCTAAGAATACATCTTAGGGATCATAAGGGGTCCTAGAACACATTAATGTGTCTTAGGACCCCATATGACCCCTTTATGACCCTTTAGGAGCCCTACAAATACATCTTAGGGGTCCTAAAGGGTTGAAAGGGGTCATAAGGGGTCCTAGGATAAATTGATGTGTCTTAAGACCCCTTAATACCTCTTAAGACTCCTTACGACCCTTAGGAATACCAAAGAATACAAATTAGGGGTCTTAAAGTGTCGCCAGGGGTCATAAGGGATCCAAGGAAACATTAATGTATCCTAGGACCCTTTATGACCCCTTAGGACCCCTTATGACCCCTTAGGACCCTCTATGACCTCTAAGAATACATCTAAGGGATCCTAAAGGGTCCAAAGGGATCATAAAGGATCCTAGGATAGATTAATATTGTTAGAATAACTGAGAGGGGGGTGAATTAGTGACCTCAAAAATTAATCCAATAATCCAACCAAAACTTATATCACATATATAAAACCTCTAGTTATCTTCAGTCCTACAAGATGTATGTCATGTATAAATCTAACATGTATATACTTCTTAGTGAATATACTATTTATCTTTTTCCTAAGTTTTACCGAATAGTAGTTTACCTTTTTCTAGCCTTTACCGAATATCAGTAAATAAACTTAGCATATACCGATCAATCTTGTTTTAGTAATGTGTAAAGAAAAACATCAAAGAAATTAATCATATACACATTTGACACATGGATTTTTAACGTGGAAACCCTGTTAAGGGAAAACCCACTTGGGACGGGTAATGCAAAATTTTCACTCTTCTGAAGTGAGCTCGGTGAAGAGCCAACCCTGTTAAAGGTTAAAAACACACTGTAAAGTGTGATCTTGTTAGAGGATTTAAAACCATTGGTTATTCTTTTGACCTTAGGCATTCACTATGCTATCAACAAGAAAAACCTTTTGATACTCTTGAGTATCTCAATACATTAAGGGTTGTTAAATCCCACTTGGTTAAGAGATTTTCTGAATCGATGGTTAAACTAAAATAATAAATCATTTGTTTATTATTACAACTTAAACTTGCAGATTTTCAAATCTATTGTAAGTCCATAATACCTCTCTGATAAATATTCTCTTCAATTCCTTTGCTCCCCTTTTTACTTCTTTATACTCGGTGAATGATGTTTCTTCTCTACTGCTCGGTGTCTGCAAAATTCTTGGCTCTATCCTTCAGCCTGTATGATCAGATATGCATGAAGACTTCTATCTTCACCAGAATTATATTCAGCATTCCTGTCTTGATAATTAATTACTTGTCTCTTTATATAGACATGATTTCACCATTTACTATCCTTTTCTTTCTTGTTCTTGACATAGTTAGCTTTCTTGATCCACAAATCTTGCCATGCATTGCTTTAATCTTTAAAGCATAGCTTTAGTTTTATCTCGTAGATTTATCCTTGACAACTGTGAGTAAAACTAGCTTTAAATATTCACTTCAATTGGTCGATGAAAACAAAGTAATCAATTAGTTAACTCTAATTATAGCTCCTGCCAGCTAAGTGTTTTGTCATTTCCTAACTCTATTTCTGATCGGTGATCAACTCTTAGTTTTCTCTGTCAATGAATCCAATTTTCCTCAGGAAATATCTTTAATTTTTCTCAGGGTTCACTTCAGTTATGCTTGGTGTTGTGGTGCTTGGTTTACATTGTGACTTCCTCGGGGTTCACTTCAGTTATGCTTGGTGTTGTGGTGCTTGGTTTACATTGTGACTTCCTCGGGGTTCTCTGTCCATTGATATGCACTGCCTGTCAATGTTTACTGTCACTCGGTGTACACTGGCTTTATATGTTTACCGATAACATAAAATTTATATCTTTGATTTCTTGAAGTCTGTGAAAATATGTATATGACCAATCAGATTGTATCAAGTTGACATCAATGACAATATAATACATTAACTAATTAAATGTCTTGCATTTCCTTCCTACATATCGGTGATCATTAACTTAATTATCTTCAAACATTCAATCAGTTATAGTTCATAAATCTATCCCTTTGGAATTTATGACAACATACTTATCAAAACAATATGAAATATGTAATGTAAAGCATACAATATCATACCAAACTTATTTTTCTATAACCAATACAAATATTTGACTCTCGATAAGCTCTTCTAGCTTAGATTTGATTCTTGCAAACTGCTTTCTTTCTTCATTTCCTTCACTGGATATATGTAGAAATTATGATTTTGTCTCTCCTTTTGTTGTAGAATCTCTTCTCCAATACTCTCACTTTTATGGATGGTTACTTCATTGAATATCTCTCTCCTTGGAAGCTTTCTCTCCCTTTGGATGTTCTTTTCTCTCCCTTTGACAATTTCTTCTATTTGATGGATATTTCTTTTAATCTCTCTCCCTGATATGATATTTCATTATTGGATATCTCTCTCCTTTTGACAGTAATGCCAAACAAAAATACATCCTTTCCATCAGCAATACAACTCTATAGTAGCCAACAATTTCTCTACTGTTCGGTGCAGATAAGTACCTTCTTGTACTGATGTATTAGTGCAGTCCATATCTTTGCTTGCATCAACATGAATGATCTTCTGATAATGTGTAGGCTGATGCAGCCTCCAAGTTAGCTTAGTGACCAGTAGAAAAGGGTCGAACCCCTAGTCTCTTCCTCAGGTACTCAAATGTATCTTTTGGCAAGGGCTTTGTCAATATATCTTCTAACTGTTCTTTGGATTGTACATGTTCCAATATCACCTCTTTCTCTTTTACTTTTTCCCTCAATTAATGATACTTAATAGTTATATGCTTTGTCTTAGCATACATTACATGGTTCTTTGAGATGTTGATAGCACTTGTATTATCACAATAGATAATCACTAGATCAAGGATTTCTATATTCATACCTTTCAACAATTTCTTAATCCATGCAATGTTAGAGCAATTTGCAACAGCAACCACATATTATGCTTCTGCAGTGGATAGAGAAATGCATCCTTGCTTTTTACTTATCCATGTGACAAGTTTGTCACCCATAAAGAATGCTCATCATGGTGTACTCTTTCTGTCATCTATGTTTCCAGCCCAATCAGCATCTGTATAGACTTGAATCTCAAATTTGCCTTCTTTATTATACCACAAGCCATAGTCTTCAGTATTCTTTAGATATCTTAAAATTCTTTTGACATCAGTCATGTGTCATTCTTTGGGATTAGCAGAGAATCTTGCAACTATACCAACTGCATGTGCTATATTTGGTCTTGTATGTACAACATACATTAGTTTCCCAATCATAGATCTATATAAGGTCTGATTTACCTCAGTTGACTTATCTTCTTTTGTTAATTTGCATCTGGTTTCCATAGGTGTTCCAATTGGTTTGGAGTCCTCCATTTTGAATATCTTCAAAACTTCTTTGATGTATTTGGATTGTGTGATGTAGATGCCTTCATCCTGTTGAACAATCTGTAGACCAAGAAAAAATTTGATCTCCCCAAACATTAACATCTCAAATTCTTTGCTCATTTCATCAAAAAATTATTTTCATAACATATCATTACCTCCAAATATGATATCATCAACAAATATCTCATTAATCAGAATGTTATCATTAGTATCTTCTTTTAGGTACACATTACTATTATTACTTGTTCTTACAAATCCAATACTAATGAGATAAGAGTGAAGTCTTTCATACCATGCTCTCGGTGCTTGTTTCAATCCATACAAGGCTTTGTGTAGTCTACAAACCATGTTCCTCTTGTTAGGATCAACAAAC
>MU224119.1:4505480-4536458 GCA_018584345.1 Thuja plicata
AACTTTTATTTATTACATTTGTATCATTCAATATTTTCTATGTTGGCTGATAGGTATATATGTACTACAATGTACAAATGACACTCTCTTGTTTTTGCCCTGCAATACGTCATTCTTACAAGCAACCTTGTTTTGTTCATCTCAAGATTGTCGACTCATTCGCACACATTTAACCATGGCATCATATCACATCTTATTTGCGTACTTATACGGTCTCTTAATTTTCTTTAATTCATTGTTTTTTGATGGCTCTATATTGTTAAAGATTAATATTTTATTGCAATATTCATCCTTCTAATAAATAGAAGAAGCTCATAAATGGCACTAACAATGTCTCTACAAATGTTAGAACTATCTTGAAAAATAGGATTCTAAAGAGTCTCTATTGTTTATATGTTATAAAGATATATAGATGGTATAAGGAGATCTAGAGAGGATGGGAGGAATTGACAAACAAAGGGACAAATACTTAAATGACCTTGCCATAACTCTACGGCGTTCCCATTGCACACTAAAGTGCGATTGCTAGTATTTTAAAATTCTAGTGAAGAGCTTGAGTGGTGTTTTATGCTTGCTTTATAGTCATTTTGTGTCTTATTTGCTGCAATCCGAAGGGAGAGTGGAGGTGTGCAACATAAGTGTCCAAGAGTTGACCAACCCTACCATCTCAAAAGCCCTGGATAAAGCCAAGTGGAGCGTGAAGCAAATGTGTCATTCATTATCGAGTAATATATTCGTTATACTGCATTGTTATTGTGGTGATACGAATACCAAATCCATTAGCAAAGAATAAGACAATTTACAGACAGATAGTGCATCATCATTCTTAAATAAATTATGATCTCACTTAATGGAATGGTGATATTACATTGTACAAGTACATTTTATTGCAAGTAGTCAGAGTAACAAATAGTACTACATTGTGACAGACAATATTTGTCGATAAAGTTTTGATCCAGATACTTGTTAATTATTACATATACTAAATGAGTTGTTTTTGTTATTTACAGCTTGGGGTACAAATCTTGACTTAATATCAGAAACTCGTCAGCTGGATCTTCTTATTACTGTACAGCTTTGTTATGGAAAAATTGCTCGGCAACCTGAAGATATCTGAAAGACAAGGTTTCTAGATGACTTGATGGGTAGCATTCTCTCTTGCAAGAAGCTTTTCTAGAGCATAATTTTTTTGCTTTGAATCTTTGAATTCAATTCTCCTGCCATGTCCTGTCGATACAAAGTGAATAACATAATTAATTGGATTAATAGTACCTGCTGCAGCAATTTGTCATTGCAGCAATTTGTCATTCCAAAGTTGTACTGCTAGATTATGACATACTTTCTGAAACAGGGATCAAGTAAATGCAAACCTGGTAAAATCCATAGAAAGTTCAAGTCTAGAATATGTTGGATGCAATCAAGTTGCTGTTTGGCTGCACCAAGTTATAACCTCATTAGAAGAAATTGAGGTAAAAACAAGTGATTTTTCCTAAACATGCGCTATTAGTCTGTTTGAGAATTATGAATAAGCAGGTAATTTTTCACACCTACAAGACTGCTACATTCCTCTGAAACGTCCAATTTGCTGTCAGTTGAAACTATCAAGAGGTCACCAGTGAATAATGCTTTCAGTGGCTTATAAAACAGTGAAACAGAACCCTGTAAACAAACACAAAAGACACACACTTAGTCTCATATCGATTCATATTGATTGATTTCAGGAAATTTTGATTAATCTTCATTTCTAAATGTAACAGCTTATATTGTTATAATATTATGTGTGAGCACAGAATATGCTAATCCATTTTGCAAGTTGTATTCCCTAAGTTTCCATATGCTGGCCCCTCACCTTTGAATGTCCTGGTGTGAAAATAATGTCGAAGTCTGAGTAAATACTCCATGGACCTTGGCCTTCTAACATCAACTCGACATCAGCTGTAGACATGCCTACCTGCCACATAAACAATCATGTCTACTTTACAGACAAAAAATTATTTCTGGAAATTAAAGAAATCTTCTGAAACTTAAACTTTATGCTTCCATATATATAAGTCTCTCTTAGATTCACAATTAACAAATCACAATGGATGATGAGTCATGGCAGATGATTTACAAGAGTGCATGCATTTGTTTGACAAGAATTCCTATTCCAAAATGTCTGTTAATTCCAAAAAAACAGAAAGCTGTTTCTATAGGAAAATAAAAAATTCAGGTTGTGGCAAACTCTAATGGGGATCAGAATTCGATATTTCTCGGATGCTTACAAGTAAATGGAATCGTTAATTCCATTCTAGTGGTGGTAGAATCGTTTCCTTTTCAGAAATAAACATTTTTATCATTCTTGCAGATTGAAAGTATAAAACGACTCTCTTATAAATACAAATGCCAAAAATCATGCAAATTAAAAAGTTACATAATGGAGTTTGCTGAGGACAAGATTTCTGACCTGCCACTTGAGAAGCAATCTAGCTGGGGAATTTCCAGTGCATTTATGGAAGGCTCTTGCCAAAGGTGGTTGAATTGGGATATTAGTGAGCTTGTAAAGAACATTGTGTTCTTAAACTCCAATATGCTCTTATCATTTTTACTGCTAATGATAGAGATTTGACTTCAGATTGACTAATCCTACTAGAAGTTAGAATTGATGGTTGGAATTTCACTTCTTTGTCTACATCTCACAGTTCTGGGGACATCACTTCATTTTCAGTCTATTTTTATTTGCTATTAAGAATAAAAGTGCAATTTCCTTTGAGAAAAGAGCTGTTACTACTAGCTCGTGTGAGCCATGTCATTGTACAAAGTAGATCTTGTATTTGGTACAGATTTCAGGTTTTTCATTTGCTAATTGATGCAGATATACTCAGGGGAGGGGCTAGGAGACTGATTTGTCAAACTACAAATTGAAAGCTACCAGGACCAAAGGGATATCATGGTTCTCAAGCTTTGATTCCAAAGGAGAAACCCAAAGCTCCGTTAAGGGGCTGAAATAGTGCAACAAAACTCATATCATGTTTGAAAAATAATATTTAAGCAGCACCAATCAGCTGCTATCATAGTTATGTTTATATGGATGGGTGCCACTAAGTACTTTTCTTTACTGTAAAGTGGTGTGAACTTGAACACTAAATACACAGAATCTGGATAAATATGTTCTACAGTTGTTCCTGGTAAAAGATAAATTTGCATCAGAAAACAAATCCCTATTTGTAAATTTGTAAAGGCCATATTTCCCTATCTCTCTTACTTGGCAAATAAAAAATGAAAAAGGAAAATATAGCTTATAGCTTGCATTCTAAGTACACTAGGGCCTAATCCTTTATTTACCATTTTATATTATATTTACTTTAATTACAAAACATGACATTTTGCTATCTTGTGTGGGACTCCCAGCTTTGTAAGGCCAAAGATCCTTCATACATCAAACCTAAACTCCATCTTCCTGAACCAAATCCTAGCTCCGTTATCTTTTGTTTATGTTCTCTATTAAAACTCCATGTTCCTGAACCAAATTGTAGCTCAGTTATCTTTTGTTTATGTTCTCTATTAACCATATGTTGATATTTTTTTCCTTAGAGTCCATCCTTCTCAGGGTGTTGCTTTACTTTGTCGGTGGAATTCTTGTCTGATCTTTCTTTCTTTTTACCTCTTTATTCAGCTTTACGCCTTTGTGAAATATCTGCACCACAGGACCTAGGACTAAATGGGAACACACTACACAGGAAGACAGATGCAATAAGGGAACGCAAAGGGTCCAGTAAGTATTCCAACATCACAACAAGGGTCATTGCCATGCTTGCAAAACAATATAAGTAAAACCTATCTACGAGTATCAGAGGTCGGTTTTTACAGTTGTGTGTCAATTATTAGTTTTATGTGAGTTAGTGTTTATGTTTGAATGATAAACATAGGGAATCTGAATATATGTCCACGACAATTAATTCTTATTAGCAACATGGGAATTAGTAACAGATGTCGACTCTGTTTAGTTTTTGTGGACTAATAAGAAATTCCCAGCAATTGAAAGACACCAGATTTGTTGTCACATTATAAGTTTAAAAGAAAAAGAAAAAGAAAGCTTCTCGTCCTCATTCTCCCTCCATCTGCTCCCCCAAAACCCGCTTGCCCCTGTGTACCCAACGCCCTCAACAAAATGAAATAATGGAAATTCAAATGGCGCAAAATCATTGTAAGATTCTCAACTGCCAGAAGAAAGTGGTTTTCACTGAATAAAGTGGAAATATCAAAAATTTCAACGGGTTAAAAATAACAGAACAGCCCATAAGGAATGAGCAATTAAAAATCCATAAAGCTCGATCAGAAATCAAATTCAGCAGACAAGGATAAATGCACTGTTGAGTATACAATAGCAGTTGTAAGATGATATATTTCACAAGAGCCAAAGAGTTAGTATATGATATACTACCTCATAAATGTGCATAATACGGTCACACTGGAGACGTTTTGCCCATCTAGCATGGTCTGCTGCACCGTCACTGTTCCAAAAAATTACCAAAGAGGAATCACAATGAGCTCCAAAATGGGAATTTCAACAAGAAAGTTGGTAAAATGGACAAACAATTCCACACTTCAAGACTTACCTGTGAGTCAGAAACATGTAGCGAGCCCCTCCAAAGTGTTCGATAGAATATGCAAGGCATTCTGAATATCTAGGGCTGCAAAATTATTGCCATAATATATTATCTCTGAACTCCAGTAGGTAACAGAGAAGTCTTGCATTTAGGGAAATTTAATATGCCAATCTAGAGAACTTATAAGATTTTTTTCTTGATCAAAATACTTAAAAGAAATCTAAAGAAACATCCAAGGATCCCTCCTAGGACTTTAAAGTACAGACTAGATACCTGCCAACAAGAATGTTTCCCTTTGGATGGATAATCAGGTATGGTGTTGCACCATTTGATTTAATGGAATGATATCCACAATGATAAACACCCTGTCCACATTGAAAACAGTTGAACATAGAGCAATCAATATGGAATGCACACCATGCATGAACCAAAGAAATTTATCACATCTTTACCAGATTTCTATATTTTCTTTTACATTGAAACTAAATTATACAAGCACCACGCAAGGCAGATTAAGTAATGTGTAATACACATTTAGAATGAAGACTATAAGGATGTGAACAAAGAGAGGAAGAAACGAATTCTTACAGGAAGAGTCTTCTTGTTTATTGGAAGAGGGATTGATATTTGAGCTTGTAAAATGTCAGCAGCAGGACTCGTTGTATGTATAGATGCCGTAGGACAAGATATCGTGGCCTGCAAAGTCCGTTTGCATTCGTATGTCAGGAATCATGCACAAGCATAAAAAATCATGAAGCCTTATACATCAGCGGCATTCTGATCATCACTTTAGCTCAAACATTCTCAAGCATGTTACATACAAAGATAAAGCCTGTTTCTTAAAATGCTCAATGGAGTGACAGTAAACAAATGCAAAACCAAATTTTCTTGCATTCAGTGGTGGACATTGACCCCGACAGCTCGAGCACATTTAGTAATTTCTCAACTCATATTACCATGCATTACAGAAGCCAAAATACCCTAGCTGGTCTATCCAACACCCCGAAACAATAATGGGTTCAAAAGCACTGACAGTAAACAAAATAATCTGTTGCACTTGAGTTTATTATTGTGTTAACTGTCGGAAATTGATGTAAAAGTATCAAAAAATTTGGCTAATTGCTTTTTTAATGTTTGGGTATTCAGCAACTAAATTACCCTGCAAACAGGACAATTCCCACATGCCCAAGAGCGTCCATTGTCAATGACATTACTTAACTGCACAAAAAATACAGGGAAAGACAGAATCATAGAACTCTTTCTATTTTCATTGATCGTACCTGGAGAGCCTCGAGTCTTTGTTCTGCACAGCTGGGTTGATCATAGACTGCACATTGTTCATCAATCCTTTTAAAGGTGCTCTGTCCAAAGAATTTATCACTGTAAAGTTGTGTAAACCCACTTAAAATTAAAGATTAGAAAGAAAATTGGCTGACACATTGACAATGCTAATTATAAAAGATACCATACCTGAGCCATCCAGTAGCATGCACCGCAGTCTATGCACTTCGTGTCTGCGAAGTCAGGCACACCCAATATAAATATAAAATAGGTAAATACATCACACTCAGAAAAGTGTTTTCAAGAAATCATAAGCAAAACACATAAGCCGTTGAATATTGATTATGAAATGATCAATAACAACCGACAGAACTTTCATACAGCCCTTCTACTGTAAAACAGCTGTAAAACTCCCATCAATTGTTCAGTGCGCCACAAACTTTTAAAAATCATGGAAATTCTTTTATAGTTTTAAATAAAATCTCTGTTTTTGTAGATGCGCTAAGTGACAGGGGAAATGATCAGAACTCCTTGTCTGAATTAGCAGGTCCTGAGCTTTAATTTCAGTGGTCTACCAGTCAAGCTAAGACCATACCTACAAAGAATTCACCGTCCTTGTTCTGTGGCCTCTTTATCCGTTGGGTAGTAACAGATTCTGCTACTACTCCCGCCTCAGCCTTCAAGGAAACATTCAATTCACGAAACTCATTTCTGCAAGGCGATCCGAGCCCGAGACCTTTGGAATGCTTGTCGCCCGTAAAGCCAGCCAACCAGGCCTTCTGAGGGACATTTATCTGTAAACTCATCTTATACTCCATTGCCGATGAATGTTAATATCTTAACCCGAACTGAAATGAACAAGTAGAATTCTGGACATGTCATCTGTGTATTTATATGGTGAAAATTTTGAAATGGGGACGTAGCGTCCTGTCAAGGTAGGATTATGCTTATCCTGTGCCTACTTTCAAAGTGGATAAAGCAGACGTGGACAATTGTGCCTTAAAACCTCGAGCCACCAGTTGGGCCCAAACAGTGTGAAGGGTAAACCTTGGGAATTTGAGAATATGATACTTTTTGGTTATTAGTTACGTCTTCCGTTAAAATTAACATGAAATAAAGGATTTTTTTGGCTTCGATTTTTACGAGTGATCTGGTTTTCTCTATTCTTTTAAAATAAAAGTTAATCAAAAAGTTACTACAATTCATTTTAAAAATATTACAAATTAGCTTTAAAAAAATTAACTAAGAAAATGCAATTTTTTTCAAAGATTGGACAAGGGGAGTCATCCAATGTTAATTATATTTAGATGTGACGTATACAATTTTTATGCTAAAGGTGTCTCTATATGAAATGGACAACCTCATATAGTAAATCAATAACATGGGTATTGGAGAGTGCAAGATGAAGAAAGTGATCTTAACAATATGAGGGTATGTACTCCTATTCGTGTTTTTTAATCTTTCAATGTCTTTCTGCATGGAAATTGTTTGGTCTTGGGGCTTTCTTGCCTCCCTAAAGAAAAGGCAACCTTTTTTTTTATCTCGTCTTTGGAAAAAAGGAGTCAAAAGAGATTCATTCTGCATATCTATAATCATATTGGGGGATGCAGTCTAACATCTCCTGTTGAGACATAAAATATGCCTCAGAGCAAGACCTAAGGAGGTCTTGAAAGAATCTTTTACCTTCATTTCTAATAGCTATAATATCATCCAAAAGGATATTCGATGCTTAGGATCTTATTATGTTGCCTTCTAATCTTGGTGGACATCTAAAAGAAAATAGTGTTCCTATCCCCATCCTTCAGCCACTTGACTCTTGACTTTTGGTGCTAAAAAATATCCTCCATCCTTAACACTTTGTTATATAGTCTTCTAATAACTTGGATTGTTTCTCTCTAAGAGTTTGGTTAAAACCTTGCTTGGCAATGGATCCCTCCACGACCTTAAACTCATACTCTATATCTGTTTTGTTGGTGAACATGTTACCCAAACTATCCAAGTTACTCCATTCCTTTGCTCTCCTCTTGACATTTTGAAGCTTCTTCTTTATGATGTACCTCTTATAGCCTCAGATGTCAATTTTCCACCAGTCACTAACCATATTGTCAAAGCCAGGATGCTCATACCAGAATGATTCCATTTTAACGGGGATACCCTGGGCTTAAAAGGCCTAGAAAATGATAATGATAAAGGTCAGTGATTTGATCCCCCAACCTTCAGGACCTCAGAGACGAAATCTCCTAGCTCCAATAGTGACTCCAAATTGAGGAGGAAGTGGTCTAGTCTACATTGAATATTTTCAAAACCCAACCTCTTGTTATTTAATGTGAACCACCTAGATTCAGGTCTTATGTCATCCAATACATGATCATCACAAAGATTCCCCAAGTCCAAAGAACACTAACAACATGACATCCTCCCTCTGGTCTTGTCCTTAGGTGCCAGGATAGCATTAAAATTACCTCCCACAATCCATTTATCTTGACTATGAAGGCCTTTGAAGTTCCTCAAGTAATCCTTGACCTCCATGCACTCAAGCTTGGAAGAAGGACCATACACATTAGAGACAAGCATCACACTTCCATTTTTCAAATTCTTGTACTTAATAGCTAAACATACATAAATGCATTCCTATCTCCCCAATCTGATCTTTCTCCAAAAGATCACCTAAAAGATATGTCATGATTATCAACTTGCCAAATTGCAATCAAAAGTCTACCTACATAAATGTAGAATACTCCTAAGCATGATATAAGACATCCAAAAATAGAAAGAGATCAGAGATCCACAGAACCACCATGTTTCTATAAATGTGTTTCAGACCCACAAAGACATCCTTAGCCACTGAACGAAGCCATTAAGACTGATCATAGCCCAAGAAAACCTCAAGCCACTCTCCTGCAAGCCTGAGAACACACCACGATGGTAATACGCATTGAAAGACTTAAAATTTTAAAATATTAACCACAATGGCTAATTTCCTGGCACCAAACATATTGACAGATGAGATTATGACCTCTTTAAACTTTAAAAAAGAACAGTTGATGCACTTTAAGTTACTCAGGCACTCTATGAAACTGACCTTAACTTAACACATGCATGACCAGGGTCTATCACACGAATCAGAGATAACATAGTCACCAAACCATAAGACCCTTCACCTCACCCATGGTTTATCCTGTCATTTAGCACTAGCCGCACATCTTGCCCCTTCATCTACAGTCTGCACTGAGTTGCTAAAACACTTAATTCAACAAAAACTTAACCCGAGACTCAGCGACAAGCATCCATTTTTGGGCCCACCAATTTCCATGTATAAATCTCTTTTTTGGTCTCAGAACCTTTTGTCCACCTTCTCCGACATAGGCCCCACATTCTTGACTTGTTAGCACCCTGGACACACATCATGCATTATGTGACCGCGCGGTGCTTAATATCCTTGCAAATTTCCTTCACATAGCAGTACATTATCGTCAGATCTCAATCTGCCTTCATCGCCCTATTTTAATTTATCGCCACACGTCACCATTTAATTTGATCCATCCTTGGTCCCACCTACCCATCCTATGGCCTACGCCACGTGGCATCACCTTACTTGTTGGAACCTTGTTGCATGTCTAGCTAACCTGGCTTGCCACCTGTCAGACCTGTTACATGTCACATCCGCACTACCACGCGATTCAAATGGACCTATGCTGACTCGGACTGTGTCATCATGCCTTGATGCCACCTATCATCCATTAGACCTTGTCACGTGAACACTCTCTGACAAGGGACCACCAAAATTATCCATCTGTCCGCCAACTGGCCACTACTAATCCGCAACACTTCACAAACCTTCGGCTAAAAGGCACTTGCCTTTCGACACTTATCTTACTACAAACTGGGATATAAAAACATCAAAGTTCCCCGACACACAACAAATGTGGGATAAAAGACTTAAGGCATTTAAAACTCAAAACAAATTGGTGAAGACATAGAGACCAAAATGACGGGTCTACTCTATAGGAACAACCCAAAGGGGACCAAGCAAGACCACATTATTTTATGCAACCAACTCATGTGACAACATACTAAAATAACTTTAGATACAAATGAGCAACCTTGAACAGAAAAACTGAGCAACATTACTGGGTGACCTTACCGAGCAATATAGTGCAACCCTAGGAATATAGTGTAAACCGACGAATAAGGTAAACTGAGTACTAGTATTGCCTGAACATCAATGTTGAACGAGCATCAGAGTTTAATTCCTTTTTACCATTCTCGGTCAAAACAACCAAGGAAGACCAAATTTCTAAATAGCTCTAACACACTACACCAAGATCTTACATTTGAAGTTTAATAGAAAATTAAGACTTAAGTTCTACAATTATACATATCTTGTTATATGTAGACATGTAAAATTATCTTTCAATAATTAAATAAATATTTTGTTTTAAATTATTTTATTAAAATTCCTTTATAAATTAAATTAATACTTATTGTTTACTTAATTAAAAGTCATTAGCCTTTTCTATACCATAGAGGTAATTGTGAGACAACGACATTTGAAGGAACCAACTATTAAGTAATAATCTACTTACCTAGAAGAAAAAATGACACTTAAGAAGGTCATTAGGTTTTTAGTCTTGTCCCCACAAAGTTGTTATGGATGCTCATATGATACAATTAAATTGGAAACTTGAGCCAATGAAACCTTACAATTACTCTTCCCCCTCCCCCAAAACATCTTATCTTAATAAATGACAATTAAAATAGGTAATATTGAAACTTTAAATTAGAGATCATAATCCTCATCAATTTCAAAGGATAGGAAAATTAATTTTTTCCCCGTTAATGTTTTAGAGATTTTCCATCGTTAAATTCATCTCTTTTCCTCCCTCCCAAATCTCAAGATTACTTGCTAACAAACATAATTGTTGAATTTTATTTTGTAAAAAGGGTTTCAAGTCCATTCAAAACCTATTTTTCCTATAATAAAAAAACATAGTGGTTAAATTTTCTTCAATGATTTATCCCAAATCCAACAATCATACCACACTTTGATCTTATCACATATCTCCATCTTCCACTTGATGTACAAATTGATAATATTATTATGAGATCTAATTAAATACAAAATGTAGAATCATTAATTATCTTTTGAAAATATCTCAGTGAATCTGCCTAAACCTCTTACTTAACTATTGAGTCTAAGATTACTTCAACATACTTTAAAAAAAAGAATCAAAAGGAAGTTTATTAATCATGATGTTGTTACTTTTCCTTTTGATATTTTTGTCCAAGTGAAAATTGTTTATATTATAGTTTAGATATGTATAGAAATGAGATCTCTGGCCAATAAATGTAAACTAACATATGAAATTTTCATACCATAATATTGGAACATGAATAGGCCTAACGTATGTCCTGAAAGGATAATTAGGCACTTTAATTATTTCACTTTTTTACAATATAATTGATATTGCAAACTATGTGTGAATGACCAAGATAAAATGATAGAAACGTGACTATTTTCAATAAAATTATGAAGTTATAGATGATAAATCTAACAAAGTAGGCTAGATCAAGAAATACAACATAGAGATCTATTTGTAGCTGTAAGGTGAAGCTAAAAGTGTTGGACTAGTGTGCTAGAGTCCTATTCAAGGAGGTATCCATATTGATAGAAAGGGGGTAAAATGCACTCCAAAATTCCTTTGGTTATTTCTCCCAAAAATCTAGCCAAATTGTCTCAGACACATGTTCTAGACACACTAGTTATAGCAATTTTTCTTTTTAAAAATATAGGACTAACTTTTATTATTTTCTTTACTCATTTGTAGCACCCTGTTTTTAGATCTGAATCTACACACAAAAAAATAGAGAAGAATGTTTGTGGTGTATAAGGTATTTTATAATTCAAATCCCATCTTGGTATTCCTACCTTTGGAACAGTTATAATTGATAAATAAAAGAGTTTATCCTTAGAAGGATAATTATGGAATTGCAAGAAGGAAATTATTATACCTCAAGTATGGAACCTTAAAATGAAATTCCACATAAAAGTGTGAAGCAATTATCTTTAGAGAAGTCTTTCAAGTATTAATATAATAACTACAATAACATTATCAACATAAATCATACGCATAACATCATACTCAAATGTAGCATGCTTGAAGTCAAATTGTCAATGTGCTATTTACTCAACTTTGAAGTTCTTGCTAAATTGAATTATCACTTAGAATATCCTATTTAGAATTTTTACATGATATAAGATGTGAATTATATTAAAATCACAAGGTATTTTTTATTAAAAGAAGACATAAAATGCTCAAGTGCTAGTTTGGATACAATATCTACAAGTGTGAATCAAAACAATAGTAATGGTTATTTTTGTGGGACATGTCTCTTGGGCATCTAGGTACTACAAAAATAGGGCCTCTACAATGAGAACATGAGTGCCAAGGTTTTTGATGTTAGATCTAGTCCTAATTTAATCATTTGGCCATAGTGAGTTTGTAGGAATTAAATTATAGGGTAGGATAGCCTGCTAAACTAGGTTTAATATAATCTAGGAGAAAGAACACTAAAGTAGGGGCCCAAAGACTACGAAATTATGAAGGGATATAATTCAATACACTACTAGTCCCCTTAATTTAGTCACTTGATTCTACATTTGTCTTTCAATCTTTAGAATTCTACTTTTTTCTTTTAGTACCTCTTTTCCGTCTCCTCAAACTAACGGATGAGGTTAGGGCCAAGGAATCCTCAATAGCTAGTAGGTTAGGTTCCACCTTTCATTTATTTTCAAATAGGTTCCCCATTATGTTTTTATTCAAATAAATTATAGCCTATTTCTTCCTAGCATATTATACATCTTATATCTCCTACACCCTCAATATCCATTCTCCACTATTTTATAAAGCTTTTATCCAACATTTTATAAAGCTTCTATTGGGGGTGTTAAAACCAAAAGACTTATATTTTGAAGGATATTCCAACAAATTTCATATTTTAATTGTTATATATATATATAAAGACTACTAATCTAATTAACTCATAGAAGTGAGAAGCCACTCTTAATTTACTAGAATTTCATCTAATCTACATATTATGTTTTTGTTTTCTACCCTCCTAATGTTCCACATTAACCATTCGAAAATAGAATTTTCTTAATCTCCCAAGAGCTTGATGAGGAAAAATGTTCTCTACTTTATTTTCTTCTAGGCTTAAGATAGTAAATTCCCATGACTACCCAATTCCCTCCCAATACCCTTCTGAATATGCATGGGACCATTAGATAACATCATAGCCTTAGTGTCAAAAGAGAAATGAACATGTGCATTTCAATTAGGGAAAAAAAAATTCTGAAGGGGATCTGCATTATAAAGCCATGCAAAGGTTGGGTGTGACTGTGCAGAAGATAAGGCCAATCCTCCAAAACATCCCTATACAAATAATAAAAGAAAAATGGCTTGAGGACATGGAGCCAACTATAGTGTTTTTGAGGCCCTCTATATGCTCCTAGAAAGGACAACGAAGACAAGAATGCTCATGCGCTCGAACTAACTTACGATTGAAAGATCTTGATAAAGAATGGACCATGCAAAGTTAGCCAATTTAGGCTCCACCATAGTGATCATTGCTAATCGAATAGCATTGAGATCAACGATGTTTAAGGTGTTCAACCATAAACAAATCTGGAGAAAGCTACAGATAGCCTTTACAAGGACTCTAAATCTCGAAAACGGGTATGGACCATCTGTTTGCAATCTTTTCGGTACGGTTTTAGAGATCAAACCCTAACCTTGTAGAATATTTGATTCGAATAGAAGCAATAACTACTTGAAAATAAGCTTGATATTGATTGGCGGCTCCATTAATATGCTTTGGAAGATTACGCACTCCATGCATAGAATAGAAAAGTGCATTAATCATAGGCAACTTCACACCTGAGCATGTGAGACCAGAAAACAAACTCTTGGTTGATGGATAGCTCATCGCGAAAATCATTTGCAACCATCTAAGTAAAACATACTATTTTTGTTTTTAGATTTGTTGAGCCCATCTGAAAGAGAGCCCTCCAAAAATTCTCTGAGGCCTGCCGTGGAGGAAGGCCAGAGAGGGGGTTTGGAAATAGTTTTCAACCAGCAATTGACGCGCCTCGGTTATAACCTCACTAGCTGCGTCATTGCCCCAAGCGCAAAGATACTTCCTCCTTCCTCCAACCAACAATTTATACTCATTCATACTCGAGCATTTGTTTCACAATGAATGTGGTTTTAAAATTATGGTATGGTATAATATTGCCACGCAATCGTAGCGGACGGTGCCTGATAAAAGAACAATTAGAAGGAACCTTGCCTTTTCAGCAATCTTAGTTATATAATCATCGACTTTTTACATGCCTTATCTTTTCTATCTTATTACAGCTGCATTTTCTAACTTGTTAGTTGGCACATAGCTGCCATTCTTTTTCCTAACCGTTGCTGGAGGCTGATAAGAAAGAACTGTTCTTAACAGAAAACTGCTTTGGAAATTATTCCCTCGTTATGTGGGAATTATTATCTACTATGTGTAAGATATGATGAAGAGATCGAAATTCTTATAACTATTGTATGCTCTGTAACTCTAATGGTAAACATTTCTCTTTACCATGCCGGGGCATTCTCTTAATATTTGGCCCAGTTATCAATTCTTATGGCATGACGGCTGCTTTCACTTGCACCTCTCTTCATATTCTACTTGTGGGTGAAACAAGGCTCTCACAAGGGTTGACCGTGGCATGTAGGTCCGTTTGTGGTTACTGAATGGCTTTAGCTTGTAGTGGTAGATAAAGCCAAGAAAAATGTTTTTCTCTCTCTGAAGAGAAGCTTTGGTCTGGGGTAGATGAAATGTCCAAAATAGGAAAATTGTTAGCGTTATTTTTAATCTCAATTCTGAGCTGATGTAAGAGAATCTTGGGTCATTGGCAATCTTGCTCAACCAAAAAGATGTTTGTTTTGTTTTTTAGTTTATTTGGAGGCTGCTCGGGAAATACTTTGTTGCTCGGGTTCTGTTGCTCGGGCATGCTTGTCTTTGTCGCTCGGGTTCTGTTGCTCGGGTCTATCGCTCGGGCAAGCTTGTTTATTTATGTTGCTCGGTTCTCTCTTCTGACGCTCGGGTTCTGTTTCCTGTTGCTCGGGGTGTTCCTTGCCCGAGTCGCTCTTTTGCTCTGTCAACCTTTGCCCGAGATGTTTATTTTGGAGTTGGATCTGGTGGCCAACTTCTTCAGTTAATTTTGATGGCTTAATTGATTTGGGGTCTCTCATTGGGATCCGTGTGGACCTAAATCTAGCTCTCACTTATGGATTTGAGCGCCGACCTCTCTTGGTGGACTCATGTATATATTTGTTTCTATGTTCTTAGTTTTAGGCAGTTTCGAGAGTTCTTAGAGCATGATAGATTGGATAGAAGATTGAGATTTGGATTATCTGTAAGCAGGTCTGTGACTTCGCATGTATGAAGATCAATTTGTAATTCTTTAAATAGATGGCCCAAACTGGGAAGTCCTTACAACCCGGCATGTAATGATTTTGATAAATTAATGATAAAGCATCTTTGTTGTTTCTTCTCACTGTGTTGTTTTGGCTTCCGCATTGGTTCTGCAAGGTGGTCTAGTAGTTGGGAGAGCCTTTGGTCCCATCTCCAACCTTGCCTTGCCTCAGATGGTATCAGAGCATTGGTGAGATCTAAGTTCCTTCTTATAAACCCTAACCCTAGTTGGTATTGTTGTGGGGTAGCAGATTGCAATCTGACCTATAATTGCAGAGGGATTCAAGATAGTTTGTGGGAGAGGAAATGGAGATCCAGGTCTAGCTAATATGCTTAGACATATGGCTGTCAAATTGGGAGCTGTTGAGACACCCCTGTGCAAAGGAAGACATCTTGAGGATGTTAGTGATGATGAAATTAAGGAGGTTCAAGGTGAAGCCGCACCTGCACCTATGATGAATCAGGAAGAAGAGCAATTCCTGAGAGCTTTGACAAGTTTGAAATCCACACCTCTATTTAATCCTCCTAAGTATAGTGCAAAATTAGATTCTTATGAATTGATTGGCTGGATAACTAAGATGGAAAAGTATTTTGATTATGAGAATGTAACAGAGGATAAGAAGGTGAAGATTGCAAGCACAAAGTTGAAAGGTCATCCATCCTTATGGTGGGAACATCTACAGTTGGATCGGAAGAAGAAAGGTAAAGATAAAATCAAGGTATGGGATAAGATGGTAAACAAATTGAATGACAATTTTCTAACTTGTGACTATCAGATTAACTTAATCCAACGAATGCAAAGTTTGAAGCAAAAGACAAATTAGTAAAAGACTACAACGAAGAATTCTATAGATTGGACATTAGATCTAGACATGTTGAAGATGAAGTGGAAAGAGTAGCAAGATACCTGAATGGATTGAGAACCTCCATACAAGATGAGATTAGTTTGGTCAAGATGGATAGCATTGAGGAGGCATATCAATTTGCCCTAAAAGCTGAGGAGAAGTTGAATAGAAGATATGAACAAAGACAAAGAGGTAGAGGAGGTAGATTCCCCACAAGAAGAGGTAGATCTCATGGTGAAAACAATAGATCTGAACCAGACAAGTCAATTTTAGAGACATCTCAAGACAAAGGAAAGACTGAATGGAAAGGTGAAAGTTCATACCAAGGAAGAGATAATTACTCCAGAGGTGGTTATAGCTAAAAGGGATCCCAAGTGACTTGTTACAATTGTGGTGAAGAAGGACATAAATCCTTTGAATGTACACATGCAAGCAAGAAAGGCAGTAGTAGAAGAAATGCATTGGTGCAAGAGGAGTCACCAAATGAAGCTGAGAAGGAAGGAAATTTCATGATCTGAAGGATACTATAGAGTGAAAATGATAAGCAAGATCCTGTCAGGAAAATATTTTTCAAGATCAGATGTAGAGTTGTAGACAAGGTTTTGTGGGTGATTGTTGATAGTGGAAGCTTAAAGAATCTGGCATCTGAGGAAATGGTTGCAAAGTTACATTTGGAGAGGATGAAACATCCAAACCCCTATAAGATCTCATGGATCAAGGATGATCATACATTAATGGTGAGTGAATAATGTTTTGTGAATCTGAAAATTGGAAAGTTTTATGATAAGGTGTTGTGTGATATGCCTGTGGATTGTTGTCATATTTTGTTGGGTAGACCTTGGCAATATGATAGACATGCTATACATGATGGAAGATTGAATATCTATATCCTCTTTGGGTTGATGGTAAGAAGCAAGTTTTGTTACCTTTGGTTGAAGAATCTGTTGGTGAGATATGTACATCTGTGAAAGTTTGTCTAACAGAAGGTAGACAGTTTGTTAAAGATTTGAAAAGAAATGATATATGTTATGCTTTGATTCCTAACAAACCGAGTAGGAATATAGAAGATGACATTCCTAAAAAAGTTGGAAAGTTACTCACTGAGTACAAGGAGATAATTTCAAATAATGTACCTGATGGTTTTCCACCAATGAGAGATATCAGTCACTATATGGATCTGATTCCTGGAGCTAGTTTACCGAACAAAGCACCACACAGGTTAACACCGACCGAGAATGAAGAGCTTTACCGATAAGTTCATGAATTGATGAACAAAGGTGTGATCCAAGAAAGTTTGAGTCCATGTGCAGTATCATTTGTATTGGCACCTAAGAAGAATGGCGAATGTGCACTGATTCTAGAGCAATTAATAAAATCACAGTGAAGTATAGGTTTCCTATGCTGAGAATGGATGACATAATGGATTGTTTGAGTAGTGCAAGATTTTTTACCAAAATTGATTTGAAAAGTGGATATCATCAGATCAGAATCAAAGAAGGTGATGAATGGAAGATTGCTTTCAAGGAAAAGGAAGATTTGTATGAGTGGTTGGTTATGTCTTTTGTTTTAACTAATGCACCGAGTACATTTATGAGGTTAATAAATGAAGTTTTGAATGAATTCTTGAATAAATGTGTGATTGTATACTTCGATGATATTCTGATATTCAGTAAGACTACATAAGAGCATTTGATGCCCATAAAGCAACTGTTGCAGAGATTGAAAGATGAAAAGTTGCTAATAAATCTGAAGAAGTGTTCCTTCATGAAAGAAGAGCTTGTATAGTTGGGTTTTTTTATTTTAGCTGATGGTTTGAAGATGGATCCAGAGAAGGTTGAAGCTATATTAAGTTGGCCTACACTTGAGAATGTCACTGAGGTAAGATAATTTTATGGATTGACAAATTTTTACATGAAGTTTATCAGAGATTTTAGTTCTATTTGTAATTCTATGACTAAAACAATGAGAGGAGACAAAAGAGAATTCAAATAGACACATGGAGCTCATAAGAGTTTTGAGGCTTTGAAGTTGAAAGTTGTTGAATTACTTGTGTTAACATTACCTGATTTCAATAAGGTATTTCAAGTTGAATGTGATGCAAGTGGAAGTGCAATTGGAGTTGTGTTGAATCAAGAAGGTAAACCTATTGCTTTCTTTAGTGAGAAGTTGAATGATGCAAACATGAAATATTATTTCTATGATCAAGAGTTCTATGCTATTGTGCAAGCTATGAAGAAATGGAGACATTATTTGATGCCAAATGAATTTGTGTTGTATACTGATCATAAGGCTTTACAATATTTGGGTAGCCAAAATAAGTTGAATCAGACACATATGAAATGGGTAGAGTATTTGCAGAGTTTCACATTTGTGATTAAACATAAGAGTGGAGTATCTAACCGATTTGATGATGCATTGAGTAGCAGAAGATCTTTGTTGACTGAAATGAGAATTGAAGTTCTTGGTTTTGATGACACGAAGAATTTGTATGAAAGTGATCCTGATTTTTCAGAGCAGTCGAGAGTGTGCAGAGCACCTAATTCAAATCAAGCAAGTAAGTATGAAAACTATTTCATTTAGGAAGATATGTTATTTAAAGAGAACTAATTTGATTAAAGAGAAATATAGTAGTGGATTGGCTTAACATTTTCGTATTGATAAAACATTGATTTTGCTAAAGGAAAGGTATTTTTGGGCTCAGTTGTATAAAGATGTTCAAAAATTTGTGAAAATTTGTGGAATTTGTCAAGTTACAAAAGGAGTGAGTCAGAATACTAGCTTGTACATACACCAATTACTGTTCCTGAGAAACCTTGGAGTGATATCAACATGGATTTTGTTCTTGGATTAAACCTAGGACAGAAAGAGTTAATGATTCCATATTTGTTGTAGTGGATAGATTTTCTAAGATGACACATTTCATACTATGTAAGAAAACATCAGATGCAGTACATATAGCATATCTTTTCTTTAAGGAGATTGTCAAATTGGATGGATTACCGAGGAGTATCATCTCTAATTGAGACACTAAGTTCATTAGCTATTTTTGGAGAACAATTTGGAAGAAGTTGTATATTGAATTGAATTTTAGTTCTACATTTAATCCACTGACAGATGGACAAATAGAGGTTGTGAACCAAAGTTTGGGTAATTTGTTGAGATGCTTAGTTGGAGACACACCAAGTAATTGGGATTTGATGTTGGGACAACTAAAGTTTGCATACAACAATTCAGTGAATAGAAGTACTAGAAAGACACCTTTTGAGATTGTTCATGGCACACAACTAAGAGGTATATTAGACTTGAGAGATATTGTTGGAGAAGAGAAAAGAAGTGCAGAAGCAGAAGAACTTGCTGAGTTCATGAAGACATTGCATGAAGATGTAAAATAGAAGCTGGGCGAAAGCAATCAGAAGTACAAAGATAGTGTAGACAGGTCAAGAAGACATAAAACATTTGAAATTAGTGATGCAATAATGGTTCATTTTAAGAAAGGAAGATTTCCTATTGGCGCATATGGGAAATTGAAGATGAAGAAATTTGGTCCTCGCAAAATACTGAGAAGATTTGACAGTGGAAATTCTTATGAAATTGAATTAGCTGATGACATGGATATATCACCTATATTCAATATTTCAGACTTATATGAATATCATGAACTTGATGAAGAAATAGCAACACTAAGTGATTATCCTAAGAAGAAGAAAGAGGAAATTGAAAAGATTTTGAAACAGAGAATTGGCAGAAATACAAGAGGAAAGGAATACATGGAATATCTGGTAAAGTGGAAGAACAAACCGATTGAGGACTCATCTCAAATTTCTCAATCTAAGTTGGATTCATTTGAGGTTTGACCTGATACATGATTTAGGGAATCATTTCTATTAACCCCAGGTGTCTGATGCAGGAGCATCTTGGGTCATTGGCAATCCTTCTCAACCAAAAAGATGTTTGTTTTGTTCCACGGTTTTTTGGAGGTTGCTCGGGAAATACTCTGTTGCTCGGGTTTTGTTGCTCGGGCATGCTTGGCTCTGTCGCTCGGGTTCTGTTGCTCAGGCATGCTTGTTTTTGTTGCTCAGGTCTATTACTCAGGCAAGCTTGTTTATTTCTGTTGCTCGGGTCTCTCTTCTGACGCTTGAGTTTTGTTTCCTGTTGCTCAGGGTATTCCTTACCTGAGTCGCTCTGTTGCTCGGTCAAGCTTTGCCTGAGATGTTTATTTTGGAGTTGGATCTGGCGGCTGACTTCTTCGGTTACTTTTGATGGCTTAATTGATTTGGGGTGTCTCATTGGGATCTTTGTAGACCTAAATCTAGGTATCACTTATGGATTTGAGCGCCGAACTCTCTTGGTGGTGGACTCTTGTATATATTTGTTTCTATGTTCTTAGTTTAAGGTAGTTCCAAGAGTCCTTAGAGCATGATAGATTGGATAGAAGATTGAGATTTGAATTATATGTAAGCAGGTATGTGACCTTGCATGTATGAAGATCAATTCGTAATTCTTTAAATATATGGCCTAAACTGAGAAGGCCTTACAGCCCGACATGTAATAAATTTGATAAATTATTGATAAAGGATCTCGGTTGTTTCTTCTCTCACTATGTTGTTTTGGCTTCGGCATTGGTTCTACAAGGTGGCCTAGTAGTTGGGAGAGCCTTTGGCCCCGTCTCCAGCCTTGCCTTGCATCAATGTCATCAATGCTACCCTTATTCCAAAGGCAGGCAAGGCCACTCACAGATCCAAAGGCACCCCAAACAATCCCCTCACTATTATTCCAAATGTGAGAGATCCAAGCAATGAATTTCTCTTCCTCCATTTTGATTTCATGAATAATCACTAAGTCAAGAGACTCATTTATAATTATCCGCCTAAGGAAATGGTTTTTCTCAGGGCCATTAAGGCCTTTGATATTCCAACCTAGAACCTTCATTGGGAAACTGGGGCAGGGAGGTACTCGCCTCCACTTGTGAGATATAACTTGATTGAAGCTTGGGATCCATTCTCCAAATCCTCAAGGGCCTTGGACTTGGCCTTACTAGCTTCTGATCTCCTTCCTTTTCCATTGATACCACTTGCACCCATTGATAGGGTTGTCCTTCCTCCAAATATCTTAGTTCTCCTTGTGGTTATGGTCCATTTCAAGTCTCTTAATCTTCCATTTGTTCTTAACCTTTTATGTCTTTTGTGTTCTTGCATTCTGATTCCTCTTCTTGCAAGTGTCTTTCACCTTCAATTACCACATTGCCCTTAGTATTCTCATGTTGCTCAACCTCTTTTGGAACTTCACCATCCTCCAAATCCAAGGAAGAAGCATTAACCACTTGGCTTGGATTCTTCTTACTTATAGAATAAAGAGGTTGATCCTTGGAAGCCTTTGAATGCATCAGAGGGGAATAAACCATAACTGAATCATTACCTGACTCATCCATACCTATACTGTGAAAGACCCCATTCTCATTGGAGCCCCCTAACACCACCAGTGAAGCTTTCCTAGAATCATCATTCAACTCCACGGGCTCTATCGAGGCCTTCCCAAAGGAAAATCCATCAAGCTTGGAGAAGTCATTCCTACAAACATCTCTGGCAGAGGTATCACTCCCTCCATAATCCCTAGCCTTGTGACCACTCCTCCCATAATTGGAAATGATGAATTGGTAGACCTTCATAGACCACCGCCTGTGTCCATGAACTAAGTGTTGAGGAAAGCCAAATTGACTGATGAATTCGCTTGCTCATATCTATCCAGATGCATATTTTTACTCCTGTAGTTGGCTTGCCCTTAACTAGAATCTTCTCACTCCTTATGTAGGTACCCATAGAATTACCTATCACCTCATATATTTCCTCTGAGTGAAGTTCCTATGGTAATTTGAATAACCTAATATAGATAGGGACCTTTCGAATAAGTTCCATCTAAGGGGAGAAGCTAGGAGACCATGCTCGGATGTAAAGCCCAACTTGCCCCATAAACAACATGCCTCCATTCAAGGTCCAATTTCTTTCTAGTTCTAAGGGGAAAACAATCTAGATAAACCCTAGCGGGAGAAAGCTAATGAGAGGATTTGCCCCTTTCCAGAAGAAATCACACCAAGACCCAATTTGGGCCATAGTTGGCCAAGTTTTGATGAATTTTATAATGACAACCATTTTCTTCAATCAATCTATCTCCAAATTAAGTAGCAAATCTAGAATGGAAATATCTCTAACCCCATTTGTTATGGAGACATTAACATTCCCAAAAGCGATCTTGGTGCGAACCCCTTTCGACAATTTCAGAGAAGCATTTTGATCTACTTCGGCCAAGAGCTGCCCTAGCTTGATGGCAGTCCACACTATTTCCTTCCCTGCAAACTATCCTCCATTTTCTATGTTGATGCCCTCGTTCCCCATGGTTGACTCCTCCTTGCCTTTAAAGCCTTTGTTCATTTTCCCTCACCTGCTTTATTTTTTTGTACATTGTTTTTAACATGAATATAAATAAATATAATGGTACTTCATTGCATTAATTGCATGAGTTATAAGCATTTTAGTAGAGGACAAATGATTTTCATATAGACAAAATATATTATTGATTTGACATAAGAAAAATTAGTAATAATAACTTGGAAGTACATCTAGAACATATGAGCTAAATGCATTCTTTATTATTTCCATGAAATTATACAATTTCAATAATCCTTCTGTATATAAAGTGAAACAAAAAGTCATTAAAAGCTTTCTTGAGAATTTCTCTAGAGTTTCCCCTCTATAAGAGCTCCCTTTACATTGCAAATAACCTTGTATTTACAGGCTCTTTGGATAACTACCCTGTTACCACTTAGCATAACTACATAGGAAACTACTTAGGATAACTACTTAGGCAACCACTTAGCATTACTATCTAAGAGATCACTTCTAGTAACTCCTTGAGTAATTAATTCTAGTAACTATCTTTTTGGAAATAAATTACCTGATTTACCTTTTTTTATAGAAATTGGCTCAAATTCTAACTTTAGTGAAAATAAGTGCATGAGTTGCTTTTACAAAATGAGAATTTGAAATTTGTTACATTTGGAAGAAGGAAAAAACCATCAGTTTAGTTGAAGCAAGCATCTTCTTGTGATCATGAACAACTTGGTCTTCGAGGATATGCACTCTAATCTACATTTGATAAAATATCATATCCTCTCATGGGCTCATAGCATTTCACAATAGTTTGCAAAAAAATTCTTGCTATGACTTTTCTTTTTCTTTTAAGAACCTTTGCAAGAGGAGAATGGTTGAATTGAGGCATCAATTTGCAATAGTAATATTGAGTTGGAATTACATTGAGAGGTGTATACCAAATGGATACACATTCATACTATCCTTTGAAGCAATTAGAAAGCATATCTTAGTCATCATCACCTTCCTCGCTAGACGTTAATATCGAACCATTATGACATAGTTTGCTAAGCCCAGTTACTCAACAAGATTTGCCTTTAGTAAACAATAATATGGTTAGAACATAATTTACTTCCATTTTCTCGTCTCAAAATTCAATAGTTGACATATATGCTTACTCTTGTATGATCATCAAATTTGAAATGCAACACAATAGAACCAAATTCTTTGTGCTAATAAATATCTTGAATCATCACGACCATACAACATCAACATTAATATTCTCCATAGCATTTTATCTTGAACGAGACATCGTCTAAATATGGAGTTCTTCTAGTAAAAGATGTTGGAATCATGCTAATCAACCAGAGCAATGAATGAATTTGCAAGGGCATCTTCCAAAGTTAATGTCCCAAGGCTTTTCAACTTCAAGACGTCAAAATCTTGCCACCTTATGTGCTTTTATCTAACTGCACTCTCACCAACACCAAATCCATACATTCCATTTTCCGATATTCTTTTGAGGCGCTGCTGGCAAGTCGTTCACGGTTCTTTTTGATGTTTTCACAATGTGCATGTGTTTCTGCAACGGTCACATTTAACAAACCAAATGCAATTGCTAAATTATAAGTAAGTTTCTTGACTCTCGGAAAACCCGCTTATCTGTCAAGTCGCTTTCTCCACCTTTGCGTAGATCTCCCGTGTCTCTTGGACAATATCTATACTCAAATGCATTTTTAATGAGAATTTCTTAAGCCATTTTCAACAATTAAATCTGCACTCACATTGTCGAAATTTGTGCTTGATTATATTTTGATGGTAGTTACTTCACTAATACTAGGTGCAGTGAGCCTAATTTTCACATTGTTTCATTTAGCATCACCTTTAATCTTTGCATGAACATCATACGTGTTTCTCAAATATAACCATCATATTTCAGGGTTCTTAATAACTTAAGTAGTTGTTGGAGGGGTTACAGATTTTGCAAACCAAGTGCGGTTGCTAACTTTTCACTAAATATCTCAAGTCTGGAAATAACCCGCTACCTTCACTTGCCAAGACGATTTTTCAAACTCTACACAGATATCATGTCTGTTTCTGCTATATTCACATATGATCTTCATTTACCAGGAAAACACGTCCACGCAAACTGGCATTGTAATAACATGGTTTGGGGTGTCCTCAAAGCATGGCATGAAAAGGATGCTAGTAAAGATTGCAGAATTTTGTTCTAGACTTGCTGAATGCATTCATTTGAAAGTCTCTAAAGCCTTTCAACATATATATTTAGCGTGTATATTGCAGTTATTGTATTCCATGAGACATCTCTTTAATGCATTCTATCAAATAGCAAACGTGCCTTTGATGGATGTTCACACTCTGATCCAAAGCTTCCGATGAAGGTCTTGGAGAACGTACTTCATGAGTGAGTCATTATTGTATACATATCGGCCAGTCTTCTTCAGTTTGTGGTTGAACAATTCTAGTTAGCTGGTAATATTTCTTAGTTGGTTATCATTAGTTTTAGTGTGTTTTCAAATGAATTAATTAGTTGTTTTATAGGAAGATCTTTGAGTCTTTAGCAGCTATAAATTTGTAATCTATTGATAAAAAAATGATGATCAAATAATTTGTTATGTTGTGTGGTCAATATTTTTCAATTTGGTATCAGAGTTAGGAGAATGTCAATCGTTGTAGAGGAATCATAAGATGAAGATATGATGATAACATCATTAAAGATGAAGAAATTATTTTATTTTGAAGAGTAACCAATGTTATGAAGATAGGAAAGGATGCAATAGAGGCTAGATAGTTATTCAATAGTCTGAGGTGCTAAAAAATTAGAGAAACTATACCTTATTGGGGTTATGAGACACGCATGTGAGGATTGGTGTCCAATAGTTTAGGGATATCTGGAAAATCAAGAAGTTTAGTATCATACATTTATGACGGTTATGAGACATTTCATGTGCAAATGGTGTCCAATGGTGTTGGAAGCTTGGATGATAGCTGCCTGACTATACTGACAATTGAGAGCAACTTGAAGAAGTCTTATTGGTCTATGAACAATTTTAAAATAATATTTTTTTTATATAATAACTATTTTATTTCATGTTGCTAGCCAATTTAATTCATAATTTGTAGTATGCAAATATGCTAGAAGTCCATCAAAATTCAATTATTCATTAAGGGGGAGTGTTGGAGAATATAATTCATAACCGAGTCATTATTGTACACACATCCAATCTTCTTAAGTTTGTAGTTGAATAGCTCCAATTAGCTCGCAATTTATCTCTTAGTTAGTTGTCACTAGTTTTAGTGTGTTACCAAATGAATTAGCTATTTTATAGGAAGATCTTTGAGTCTTCAACGGCTATAAATTTGTAATCTATTGATAAATAAACGATCAAGTAATTTGTTATTATGTTTGTTCATTACTTTTCAATTGAAGGTGCGTTAAGATTGTGAGGTTTGACATCACGCCTACCAATTGCATTTGGTTGAAAGTTTCTAAAGCTCTTAAATAATAGATCTATTTTGTGCATTTCATGTTACCACAAAGTTTCAAAGATGATATATCTTTTAGAAGCATTGTCAGAAACAATTTATTTATAAAAAATATAAGATTTCTATATTCTATAATTTAAGTATTTTATATTGAACTTCTCTAGATTTGATTGTGTTTAAGTTTTTCCATCAATGATTTGGATCACATTCGATGACCCATCATATGTATGTAATAGTGCCAAAAAAATGTAGAGTGTATATTGCACACTTGAGTTGGCTCAAGATCATATTTGAAGGAGGAAAGATGGGAAGGTTCAAGTGAACATGAGAAACCAATAAATAAAATATGACCTTCTTTTAGACATGCTTTTAAATTTTATTTTAATTGCATTTTCTTGAAAGTCTCTGAAGCCTTTTGAACAAATCCATTTTCTACAAATCTTTTAATCATTATATTCCATGATAATCAGAAATAATGTCCATGTTAGATAATTTATCAATATATTATTAAATAAGTGTAGCCAAGGAGAATTGAAATAAGACAATTTTCAACACTCCATTGGGAACATTTTCTTATGATCGCATGTCATTTGGCTTGATTAGTGTGAGTGCAACCTTCCATAGGGCTATGCATCTTTCATTTGACGATCTTAAAACGTAAAATTATTATCATTTATCTTGATGACCTCACTATTTTCTCAAATAAATATGAAAATTTAGAAAACTATATTACAAAGGTGTAAAGAATATGGTATATCCTTAAGCCCAAAGAAATCAATCTTTGGAGTTACCAAAGAGAAACTAATCGAACATATTGTTTCAAAGGAAGGAGTTAGGAATGATCCAGAGAGCATTAGATCCATATAGCAATTATGTCTACTTCAAACATAATTGGGATTAAGTCATTTTTTGGATATAGATTAATTTCTTAAGGAAATTCATGCTTGAATTCTATGAGGTTAAAAGACATATTATGAAAATGATGAAAGAGAAATAGGGTTTTAAGTGGAATGAATTAGGTAAGAAATTATTTAAAGATATTGATGAAGAAATTGTAGATGTGGACCTTGTATTAGTTCATCTTGACTTTGAAATTTTTTTTTTATCATTTATTGCCATGCATTTGAGCATAATATGTTTGTCATCGTATTACAAACTAATGAGTATAAGATAGAAGCACCCCTCTTAAAAACCACGAATTGAATTACTCTCATAGGGGCCGTTTGGTAGCAGGAATTGGACCGGAATTGGCATTATCTAATTCTGGATAATGCCAAATTCCATGTTTGGGTCCTTGAAAAAAAATGGAATTGGAATTCCAAAATTCTCATTTTGCTCCCAAAATGGGAATATCATCTTCCATCTAAATAGGGGGAATTGGAATTTCGAATTCCAATTCCAATTTTTACAAAAGCAAATTTAATATTTTGTGGGATCCGTGACTATAAAAATGTATATTATATTGCTATAAGGATGTATATATACATGTGTGTATATACACACATGTGTATATATGCATGTGTATATACACACATGTGTATATATGCATGTGTGTATATATGCATGTGTATATATACACATGTGTATGTATATATACACATGTGTGTATATATACATACATGTATGTGTGTATATACACATATGTGTATATATATACATGTATGTGTGTATATATACATATGTATGGTGTGTGTATATGTGTGTATATACACACATGTGTATATGTCTATATATACACATATGTATGGTGTGTGTATATATGTGTATATATACACAAATGTGTGTATGTGTATATATATACACATGTGTGTATATGTGTATACATGGATACACACTTATATGTGTATATGTGTGTATATATACACTCATGTATGTGTGTATATGTACACACATGTATATATGTATGTATATATACATAAATGTGTGTATATGTGTATATACACATGTCTGTATGTGTGTGTATATATACACATGTGTGTATATATGTATACATGGATACAAACTTGTATGTGTATAAACACACATGTGTGTATACACACACACATGTATGTGTGTATAAACACACGTGTGTATGTGTATATGTACACAAATGTGTGTATACACACACGTGTGTATACACACACATGTGTATGTGTGTATATGTGTATACATGTGTATATACACATGTGTGTATAGATACATGTGTATATACACACACATCTATGTATGTATATATACACATGTGTGCATGTGTTATATATACACACCATATTCAAAGAAATTAAAAAATAAAGAATTAAAATTCCTTATGCATCTTCTCATTCATCTTCCGGGTGAACCAAACGGGTCAGACCATATTCTAAATTTCATTTTGAGGATAAGCATCTTCCTGAATATGCAACATGTTCCTGAATTGACCATATCCATGGTATGGTATTCCAGCACCCAAACGGGCCCATAGTGAAAAGCATGTATTTGTTGCAGTAAAAGAAGTCTTGAACAATTATGGTTTTATATATTGCATTTTCATCTGTCATTTATGTGCCCGACCCCACAACAGAAAAACATACACAACAAGAAATTGGCTGTAATAAAAGAGTAGCATAGGTTGCAAAGGTGCAAGAATACGATACTGAAATAAAATATATTAAATTATTCAAAGGAATATAGGGCCTTGTAAGTTGATGGAGAAAAATAAACCATAGACAAAGAATGATAATTTTCTCTACTTAGTACTATTGGTAAGAAGATGAATGGTTTTCATACATTGCATATTATCTGGCATATAGGGTATCCCCGCTCATTTATCTCCAATTGAAAGGAGAAATCTGAAACTCAAAGCATCTAAATATGTGGTTTGGGGAAACACACTATACAAGAGAGCACTAGGTGAGACTTTCTTGCAGTGCGTTGACAAGTATCAAAAAAATAAGTTGCTTGAACTATTCTGCAATGAAGCTTATTGAGGGCAATAATATTCTGATGACATGTAACTGATTGAATGTTTGATAATGTTAAGTTGAAAATGATGCAAGACATTAAATCAGTTAATGGTTTGTATTTTCATTGATGTCAACTTGATATCATCTGTATGGTCATATACATAATGCTAAAGAATTCAGAGAATCAATGGAACATAGGTTATGCTTTCAACAATGCATAAAAGTCAAGTATTCACCAAGTGACAAACTACACCGGCGGAGTGCACACCATCGGTAAAGACAGAGATAAAGTCACAGTGATACCCGATGAGATAAGATAGTGTTGCCTGACGAAGCAAAATCACAGCATGCCCAGCGAGCTAAAAACAGTGTTTCCCGACGAGCAAGATCCAATGATGCCCAACAGACGGAGATCCTGAAGCTAACTGAAGTTGTACCGACAGAACTGGCAGTTGTCACCGGTGACGAACTGCAAAATTGACCGACATAACAAAGAGATCAGAAAATGACAAAATATCTAGCTGGCAGAGCTTAAGGATAGACTTAACTGGTTGTTTTATTTGTTTTATTCGACCACAGTTAAGTAAGTGATTTAAAGATGATTTACACAGTTGGCAAGAAGATAACTACGAGATAAATTAGGAGTTAAAGCCGTAAATCAATTTGCCTGGATTGTTTTTTATGCCAAGAACCAAGAATTAAGGAATATCATGTCTATATAAGAGACAAGTATAATTCATTTCAAAAAACACTCAGATACATGGGGGAGTGAATTGATAGAAGATGCTAAAGAGAAACTGATGAAGGTTAAACTTCATACAGTCCTAATCAATCAAGCTAAGGGAAGAGCTTAAGAACTCTGCAGACACCGACACACATCATCACAGAGCAGAAAGAATGAAGAACAAAGGATTAGAATTGATACATTGATCAGAAAGGTAATGTACATAAATAGATCTGAATATTTGCAATTCAAAGTTGCATTAGAAACAGGTCATTGTGTTTCAGTTTAACCATTGAAGCATTAAGTCTCTTAACAGAGCAGGACTTAATAGTCTTTTGTAATTGAGGTATATCCTAACAGATTACCAGAAGGTTGACTCATGATAGTAGCATCGGTCTTACCTAAAGCCTATTGACAGTCTAAGAAGGAGGCTGATTTAAGGATGGTAGTAAGATTAGCATAAAGCCTATTGACAGTCTAGAGGCTGATTCAAGGATGGTAGCATAGAAGCCAGATACTAAGTGACAACCTATGTATAAAAATCCTCTAACAAGATCGCACTTAACAGTGTGTATGTAACCTTTAACAGGGTTGGCTCCTAACAGGGCTCACTTCAGAAGAGTAAAAATTTGGGGTACCGATCCCAGTGGTTTTTCCCTTAACAGGGTTTCCACGTTAAAATCCTTGTGTTATGTTTGTATGGTTTATTACTTTATTGTTTTACATTCACATATGCATCTATGGATTGACTGGTATACTCTGCATATTTACTGAGTATCGGTAAATAAGTTTTACTGCTTATCGGTAATCAAGGAGAAGAAGGACAGACAAGGTAAACCGACAGACAGTTATTTATTTCAAGTATTTCAAAGGCACACATCTTGTAGGGACCTAATAATCTGAGGTATATTAATTGGTGGATTGAAGTTTAAAAGGATAAATTTTTGAGGCCACTGATTCAGCCCCCCCCTCTCAGTTATTACTAATAATTGGTATCAGAGCTTGTGTGCTTAGGAGGGTTTCAAGACATAAGTAAAGATCACAAGATGAATAGACAAGATGTGCCTAAGTTGAACAAGGACAACTTTGCTTCATGGCAAAGCAGGATAAAGCTTCACTTATCAGGTATTGGCAATGATATTACTCAATACTTAGATACTGCATATGTGTTTCCTACATGACCATTGATAGTAGATCAATTGAGAGTAAAGCATGAACATAACTGCATGG
>MU224119.1:4577126-4600126 GCA_018584345.1 Thuja plicata
TATATATACATACATGTATCTATATTATATATGTACATGTGTGTATATATACACACATGTATATATACACATGTGTATATATACACATGTGTATATATACACATGTGTACACATGTGTATATATACACACATGTATATATATACATCCTGATAGCAATATAATATTAACACAAAAATGGGAATGAATTTTCCTTCACAAAATAATACTCTCAATTCCAATTCCAATTCCAGGTCCTGAGGGGGAATTGTGGAATGCTCAAAAAGGCCCAAAATTAGAATTCGCATAACCCTATTCCTATTTTTCATTTTGGAGCCAAACACTGAATTCGACAATACCAGCATGCCAGTATGCCAATTCCTAGTCAATACCTAGAAACAAACGGGGCCTAAGAGGGCAGTAAACCAAGCTTACGATGGAAAATAAATAGAAAAAAGTGATGAAAAATTATGCATTACACGTCATTTTTTCTCGACAGAAAAGGTCGGTGATATTACTGTGGCCGTGATGATAAAATGACAAAGTAAAATGAACGATTATGATTTTTTCAATCGTCTTGCACAGATTCTAAGAGATTGTGGAACGTTGATTTTTAATGAAGTTTTGGAAGTTCATATAAGGAACTTCAGCATAATAAAAAATGAAACCTAAAAAATGATATAATAATAAGAAAAATTAATTCACCACATTTCTAAAAAGACAAAACAGAAAAAAAACTAAAAACAAAAGGAAATGAGGTTTCATAATCCACCAGATATTTATCCATTCAGAATTTGTACTTTGTGACCTTTTCTTCGAGGACAAAAATTCCTCACCACTAAATAAACCATCTAGAAAAATTAAAACTGGTAATGGTCTCCTCTCTATTAAAAAATTAAAATTGCTAATTGTCTCTTTCCCTATCGTGACTCAGCTCCATTATCAAGTTCCCTTACCACGTGGTCTACACGTGGCAGACAGCTTTACAACTGGGAACCAAAACCGCCTAACAAAGGCGGCGCTCCTGTTTGTCGTTTTCCAGAAACGGGCAGACTCCAAGGACACGTGTCGCCTGCAAATATTCTAGAAACCAAAGTTGACACGGAGATACAAAATGCTCTCGTATGTTCTTCGCAACGGCTGGAATCCCATTGACTAATTAAATCTTCCAGAACGTGGTTTTAGAAGACCAGGAGCTGGTTAAGATCCGCGACTTAAATCCGAGGAAAAAAAAAGCGTGGGGAACAAAGGAAATATTGTTATATAAATGTGCTCCCTGGGAAGCTGAGAATCATCAAGGGTTTAACCATGGCCAAATACAGTCCAGACAACGGCGTGCATGTTGGTTACAGCGTGGATGATGGGATGGATCAGGTGAAGATGGATGAACGGTTGCCTCTCTTGCAGGAGGCCGATCTCAGAGACAAGATCGTTCTCCTTAGAGTCGATCACAATGTCGTCAAAAAAGGTTAGAATTATCTAGTTATTCTGTGCAACATTTATCTGGAAATAACAGTATTTGTGCGTGATTGTTCGAAATCTGTAGATGTGTATGAGTTTTCTGTGAACAATTGTGAAAAACATTTAGCAGGTTGTACCGTTTTATATATTTCCTTTCTTTTTCTAACATTTTAGATGAGTTTGAGTTTTCTGTGATTAATTGTGTTAAACATTTAACAGGACGTTCCCGTTCTATTTATGTTTTCTTTTGTTTGAAATTTTTGTTTTTCTAACATTTTATTAATGGTTGGATTAATTGGCATGACTAGCCCCCAAGTGCATTTCTATTCTCCTATCATCCTTTTTGAGGTTTTGTAAATTTTGTTGTTAGTCTGGGCCGGCATATTATTACTTGTGTTTTTTAGCCCCTTTTCCATCACCAAGTTCTACGATTTCGATTGCGCGAATTCTTCGTTCGTTTCTGTTAGTTCAATCTAGTTATACAATTAGGCGCACAATGATAATTATTTTACATTGTTAGTTAGGTCAACACAGGCGAGTAGCTTAAAATTTACTGTAAAAAATATATATTTCCAGGCTTTACAGAAGATAGATTACTTGTGCACGAATAGTTTCAAGTTTTATAATTCCCTACATTTTGTTTTTAGTTGGGCCAATGATTTAGATAAGCGTGCACGCGATGGTATATCCTTTCCTGTTTCCTTAGGCAGGTTTCATATCCATTTCAGATGCTTCCAGATAAGTGTTAATAGACATTTCAGTTGCAATGTTTAACATCGAATTCCAAATGCTTAATAATCGTAGCATGCATCAGTTAACTGTAATCAGCTCAGTATTAAAATAATCAGATGAGTACAAAGCATTTTCATTCCAAAATTTTTAAACGAATAGAAGTTCTCAGTCAGGCAGTCCACCTGACCTTCATAAAATCTTCAGATGAGGGTTTTTCTAAGGCTCCATACAAGCATCTTTATGCATGTTAGTTTGATCACATTGCATATTTCAGATGTTTGTAACGAGGGATTATGCATCTCTTTTAAATTTTTTTATATCTGGTTTGTCGTCTGAGCAATGTAATGATATTCCACAATTTGGATCAATTATATAATCCAAAGCTCAGAAAGTTTTAGGTCAGGACTTCTTCTGAGTTGAGTCTCAGTTTTGGGGCAGCTAGAATTGTTTATTTTCAGCTAAATCACAGATGTATCCCATTCATTAATGTTTCATTGAGGGGATATCATCAAAACTAGTGGTGAATTTTTCCTTTCCACTCGAGACAATTGCTCGGATATTTAGATCAGGAAAATTATGTTCTGCCAATTTTTGTAATTTGTTCGTGTGGTATGGGATTTATGTTGATCACTTTTGGTGGAGCATATGTGAATAAAATAAAAATTAAGTGACATTATGATTAAACATTACATGTACTAATTGCACCGTAATGTTTGAAGATTAGCTGATTTCAGTTTTAGAGCTATCTAAGATCATATTCTTAATTTCTTGTGCACCCTCAATGTACTTAGCTTGTTGAAAGGAAAGACAACCAGTTTGTTTGTCCTACCAAAGGGATTTGAAGCAATAGGCACTGTCCAAGCTTGATCTTATTATTTGGCACAGTGTTCTTATTACATGGTTTTACAGGGTTTCTGGGAGCAGTTCATTTCCCTTTTCATTTTCATTTGGCATATGTTTGGGATGATTCTCGGAGACATTTCTGTATCAAAATTTGATGAATTAATTGGGTTGGAATTGATTTGTTTATTCTAGATGTTTGGTTTTCTCTCTTGAACACAATTACTGATGGCCCAAGTGCCTTAAAGCCAGAAGATCTGAATATTTTTTATAAAGTACAAGATATGTGGCAGATCTCTTAGAGTATTAAAATCAATTGAGTACAGAGGGTTTGCCCAGTAAACAAGTAATGAGATAAGTATCAAAAACAACCGAGGTGTTGGGGGTTTTCCCATTAAACAATTAATGAGATACATATGTAAAGGGCAGAAAAGATGTCCACAGCAATGATGTAAAGGCATAAGCTGTGGATTTTTTTGTAAATTCTTTTGTATTTTGCTCCCTCTGTAAATCATATTGGGTTTATAGATAAATGAAAATAGTCTATCCTAGTCTATAAAACTTGGATTGGTTTGCTGTTTTGAAGGATTCACAATATTATTCAATTATCTCAAGGAACATTATAGTGTTGGCCCTTTATTACAAGTGGCCTGATTGAAAGGTACTCCTTGATGGTTGGTGCAGGTAAAATACTAGATCAGTACAGGATTGATGTGACTCTACCAACTATGTACAACATAGTGGAGCGTGGGGGAAGGTGGGTTTGACTCATTTCTTTTGGTATTATATAGCTATACTGAAATGCCATGATCTTATCTGACTGAAATTGTACTTTCAGGCCCATTATCATGAGCCATATTGGACGACCATATGACAAGAAGACTAAAACCATCTCGATACGCCAGGATGAATCTGTGGATGCTATTGTTGCATATTTGCAGCGCAAGCTTCGCATCAAGTTTGCAGTTCCCAAGTTCAATGCTACTGGGAAAGATGGAATCTTGGACATTGATACCTCCATCAATTGGCTGATCCATGACCTCAAGACTAGAAAGATTGGTGGAATCTACCTGCCCAACACTCGGTGGTTTGCGGTTAGTTCTTTAGCTTCATTCCTCTTTTGGGTTAAGGTGTAATAGTTTTAAAAAACATTCCAATGAATGGGTCTCTCCAGGATTGTTGCGCAAATATCATAACTTCTGAACCTTGAGCTGTAGACTGTGAATCACACTGATTATTAGATTTATAATGCTAAATCCTTAAGTTGAAACAAAAAGCAATTTCATGAGCCTTCTCATGATGCCATGTGGAACAAAAATCCCCTAAAATGGCAGGGTAATTTCCAAACCCATCCCACAGGCACCAGCTGAAAATATGAGAGCTAAAAAGTGAAGGTTCTTGTTTTCCCGGATAAGATTCCAATTTATCCTGTAGCAGTTTTTTCCTCATGTCAGGCGACCTTTCATTCCATATTTATGGAACCTGAAAGACTACCCCTTGCATGGGATTGCATCCTTAGAAAGTTGACGCATGAGTTAGATGGTAACCAAAGCCTGCACAGCTCTTTCTGGTTACACAGAACTGAGGTATTTCAATTTTACCATTCATCATTTAGGAATGAGCTCTGGAGTTGTTAGGATTGCCTGTTTCGGGCAAGAACTGGGGTCCTCAATACCTTAGCATGTGATATACAAATTTTCCATAAGTTTGAACTCAAACATTCTATGGGTTGGCATCTATTTCATGTGAGGTTTTTGATGCAACAGGGAGAGGAAGATAAAGGAGAAAAGCTTGAAAGGTTTGTCGTTCAGCTTTCTGCTCTAGCTGATGTCTATGTAAATGATGCATTTGGGTCATGGCAACCTCACGGTTCAACATTCCATGTTGCTAAATTTCTGCCCTCCTATGCAGGTTTATGTATGCAGGTATGTGTTTTTTTCTGTGATAGTTTGAATTGGGTGCTTTCAATAACTATGTTATGTCTGATCTATCTTTGAAATCTTTGAGTGGAGGATGTCTACTAAAGATTCTGATATCATTGTCAAACTGATTACAGGATGAGCTTTACCATGTGCAAGCACTTCTCACTCCCACCAGGCCATTTGTTGCCATTGTTGCTGGTGCCAAGTATGATACTAAGATTGGTCCATTGAACCAGATATACAAGAAAGTTGATAAGTTAGTTCTGGGTGGGCTTATTTATAACACATATCTATGTGCCAAATATGGAGTTAAAATTGCTGGTGTAGAGGTATCACACTATCTTCAATTGCTATGAGATATGCCTCTATAAATTTGGCTTGCAGGTTTACTGATTTACATTTTCTCATATCAATCTTTATTTGCAGGAGTCTGACATTGAACTTGCAAAAGGACTAGTTGAACAGGATAAAACAGAGAAAAAGATTGTGGAGGTCCAGTGGCTAGTGGAAACTGACACATTGGAGGGTAGATTTGAAGGGAAATACAGGACCATCAATGTTAAGGTAAATAATACAAATTTTGTTACTCTGATGTCTAGAATTGTGAGAGTTTGGAACTTAAATAAGTTCCTACTATAATATAGTCATAAAAACTTCTCTTTCTTGATATTTTGCAGGACTTTGCTCCAGGTCAGACCTACAATTTTGTAGTTGACGTTGATCCTGCTTCATTCGAGTCAGATGAGGTTGCACAAGCAATGAACTCAGCTAAGACAATTTTTGTAAATGCTGTGATGGGACTCATGCCCCATTTCTGGCATGGTACAAGCAAAATGGATGAGGTCATTGATAAAAATCGCTCGGCCCAAAAGTTCTTTGGAGGCGGTGACACACTTCAGACCTTTAAAAGGTAACTATATTTTAGTACCTCCTCTGGGGTATCCATGTAATAGAATTTCTACATTATTTCGGGGATGCTCTGAACAGACCTTTTCCTGGCTTGTGGTTACATGCTTTATATTAATATCGATGTTTGTGTTTGGATGTCTGAATTTGAATTTCTTGATTTTGTTTTTCAAAGAATCTGAAAGATTAATGTTGCTTTCATTATTGACAGCCTTCATCCTGTCCTGTATCAAGCTGCACTGGACAATGTTAAATATTATTTGTTTACCGGAGGCGGTACGGTTTTAAAGGTTATCGAGGAGGGAGATCCAATGGGGCTAGACACTGTGAAGGCTCTTATCAGCAGCAAAGCACACTATTTCAGTCAGAACTGTCAAAGTAATTGAAACTAACTCCCTGACACATTCTTTATTCTAGAAAATAGGGAGCAATATGTGTTGAAGGGTCGATTATACAAACATTACATTGTTTGCTGAAAGGATAGCATGCATTTTTTGAGATGCTTAGTTCAGGATACATTGGGATAATCAAACAATTATAATTTGTATTTCCAATTGAATATGGCCATACTTCTTTTTTTCACTAAATGCCTTCAAGCACACTTGTGGGTCCATATAAAACATTCTTTGGCTGGTTATTGTGATTGTAAATGTTTAGAGTCTGAACATAAAAAGAAAATGTTCAAAAATTATTGTCTTCATATAAAACAATTTATACATGCACTGAATCACAATTACTTTGGTAGTTTCGCATGCCTTCTCTTAGATCAGAACAAAATTTAAATTGTCTTGGTTGTTATGCCCTAAATTATAGTAAGATTATGCCTGATGGACTGGTGGCACTATTTTCTAAAAATCAAGATGCTTGTTTATGTGGGATTTCACCTACTCTTTAATAACAACTTTGTATAAATGTGAGTACTGCATACAGCGTACACCATGTAATAATGGCATATCTGTACTGGCTACAGGTCTTACCTCTTGACAATTAGGGTAAGGTTCTGGGCTGTTGGTCCTGCCTGGGAACATCTTAGGTGTATTGTACAGGACATACAGTCCAGGATTGGGCCCAGTAAACAACATTTTCAACTACTTTCCTTTTTTAAAAATTAAAAAATGAAAAAAAGTAAAAAAATCTGAACTTGCACTAGAAGTAAATAACCGACTACACTAACTATACAAAATCAAAAGTAAACAACTTTTTACCTTTCATTTGTCATTCATAAAACTCAATTGCTACCTGTTGCTCAGGCTGAAAGAGTAATTTGATGAATTATATAGTTTCCATCTGTAGTTGCACATTTGACCACTGACTATTGCTGTAATTTGAATTTTAGAAGCTGTTTTGGTTTATCTTTAACATTTTACATTGATGTATCAATTATCAGCTGTGTTCTATATTTGATTTTGTATATTGTGCAAATTACGACCTTAGTTATATATTTAATATTTTAATTATGTTGTATGGTCGTGCCCAGCTGATAAAAAAATGTTAAACCACCATAACCAAACCTGCAGCTGAACCAGCAATGTTGTTAACAACTGATAATAATGCAGTTACAAGGACAACTAATAATAATTTTCTTAAATTCATGTGATTTAAAAAATTATGCTTTTGTTTTTCTATATGGGCGGGTTCTTACATTACATACAGTAGAATTCATTGGATGTAATTTCCTTCTCCATAAGAGCATGCATACTTTTCATACAAGAGAACATCTTGCTGTAAGCTTGTAACTCTTTGAAAACTTTCTCATTTCAATTCTACTTTTAATATTTATATGTTTTTTGCTTTGTTAGTTTTTCCACGCCACTGGAGATTTTACATCCACATCATCCTTTGTATTGATCAATATCAGTTATCTAAGTTATGTTAATTTTCTTTGAAATTTTATCCTTTGTCTAATTCAGTTACTTGTTCTCCTCCTTGGGACTCTGCATTGCTTCTTCAGATCAACATGCATATAATGAGTTTCTTCCTTTGAGAATTCATCATTTGTATCATACCTCTTTGCACTACTTGCTCTCCTCCTTGGGACTCTTTGCATTACTTCTTCAGGTCTACATGCAAATAAGGAGTTTCTTACTTAAGAATTCATCATTTATATCACATCTCTTGCTTTCTTGTTTACATCTAATTAAACTTTTGAATCTGAAGAAATCTTTTTCTTTTCTTTTTATATTTCATCATTTGCATCATGCATCTTGTATGCTGTTTGCATCTAATGCCACTTTTACTTCCATAGGCAATATGGCTAAAGACACTTTTGCTTATATGAACCATATACCTATTGTTGTTTGGATTTGCAATACACAAACCCAAAGTGTGCAAGTACGTTATCCTAGTGTTTGGAATTATTTCAAATTGAATGGCATACTTTAGAGTGATTGATTGTGTAGGCTGGTTTGTACATCATTCATGCCAAGTTTATGAGAATTGAATTTCAGCATTCATCTTAATCTCTCAAAGGACTAGGTTTTTCATAGATTGTTGGCCAATGTCATAGTGTTCTACACTCAGGGCCAGGTATGGTATGCTAGCCTGCATAACTAGTGACTAGAGAGAACTTGCAAGTGTTGGAACAAACATCATAATAAATGTCATCTGAAGATGGGCCCAGAATTAGGAGTTGATGTGTAGTCTTTTAAAGATTCTCACCTGGAGATCTCAGAAGCATATAATAAAAAATTAAACCACTATGGAAAGTCTCAAACGCATGTGTTTTGACTGACAAAACGAAGATGGACATTATTCATCTGTAAACTCTCATGAATGATATTCAATTAAACAGGATTGTCAGAAGCATTTGCTGTTCTAACATTAGTACTAAATGGTAAATGCCCTGAAAGCGAGAATACAATTCTAATTAATATAATCTACCTTTGTCAATTAGTAGTCATTAATAGTGGATCAACATCCTTCACTATACTTATGATATGGTTTATTTGACTCTCTATAACTTTTACCTTTCAATTCAAAGCCATAAATTCTATCATAGCATTTACTTTAAATCGAGAAAATTCATGGTATGCTGAGCATCCTTTATAAAGTAGGTGCATTACTCGTAAGATGTTTTTAGCCATTGTTGGCAAATTCAAGATTGCATAAAAACAGATTCAATGTGTTAGAAGCTTCAAGATGTACTTACATACATGTAGCAGATAAGATGTCCAGACTCCATATAATTCTTCCTTCAAAAACTTGACATATCATTTGAATTCAAACATAGAGATCTAATCCAATTTAGATAGATGATTCTCGTTTCTATTAAAGTTCTAAGGAGGGTTTCTTATGAATTTGAAATGGTTATAGGAAACAAATTAGAAGTTCCTGATCATATTCTAGATACGGTCCTTGTTCATCATAAATAAAATAAATTATTTTGTAATTTGGTTGTCGGTGTTGAAATTAGCAATCAGATCTAATTACTATCAGACTTTTAAGCAAAAAATCAAACTAATAGAACAGTAACACAGTAGATTTACCCTGGGAAACCTCTATGAGGAAAAACCCAGCATTCAGATTAGACTTAGTAATATTCTCAGAATAGTAAATACAATAACTCACAGTGAGCTTGCTGAAGATTTGCTGAGGATCCCCAATCCACGAAGCAATCCTTTACACAGGCAGTGTCTGAATATCAATCTCAGATTCTGATTGTATGTAAATCGAATTTGACCCAATCTGAAGCTGTACAGTCACAGTATGATGTCTTCTTTGCTCAGTGTAGATCAGAATACATTTGATGCCTTATGTCTTCACTGCATATACTTTCACAGATCAAGTCGCTGTCTAGAGTCAGTATGTTTGATGAATCAGATTACTTCATTTTAGATCGCTGCTTCCTATGATATGTATATTGCTGATATATTATCAGATTACTCCACCTTTAATTGGATTGGTGTCTTCTTCAATTGTAGGTCGCCGATATATATGTCACTGTAGATCACTGATATGTCTGATTGTAAATCGCCGATGTAACTGGCATGACTATATAAAATGTATATAATCAAATCCTCATATATACAAGGTAGAGCAATTACAATGCAAGGTCGGCCTCCAAGGCCGACCTTGAAATTACAATATTGACGCCGTAATTTGGGCCCAGCCCATAATTAATTCAATTTATATTATTTAATTCTCCAATTAAATAATTACTTCATCCAATCTCACAATTAAATATATTATTATTTAATTCTCCAATTACATATATTATTTAATTCTCCTTAATTAAATAATTAATGTATTTAAATTATTTAATTCTCCTAATTAAAATATTGTGAAGCTAGAATCCGATCTAGCTACCAAACATGGCTGATAGTGCAAGGCAAGCACTAGAACGTAGAGGTCAAAATAGTTCAACTAGGTCTGACATACAAGGAACACATTATGTGAGGAAAATGGTGACTCCCCAATCAAGTCCAAATGTTGAAAAACACAAATTCCTGAAGCTCACGAGGAGTGGGTCTGAGGATCTTGTGAGACATCGTAAGATGTGACCATATTGATATAGATAGCAAGCAGCCAAGAAGACAAGGTTTATTGTCTGAGCAATGCTACAGGGTATAACCATAGATTGGTCCAAAGAACTTGAAGTAGAGTCTATAGCCTCATATGATGCAATGAAGAAAGCGTTTTTGGTAGAGTTCAAATTGCGAAGGGATGACAATAAGATTATGGCAGTCACAACACCAAGAAAGGGAAGCATGAGAACGTATGAGCTCAAAAATTGTAGGCTCAATAAATTATTGGTGAAGTTGTAGAACTAGCCAACGAATGGATTGAAGAAATGATGGTTTATTGAGGAATTGATCCCTTCATTGCGTAAGAAAATGAAAGTGGTTCCTTTTTCCTTCTACACCGATGCCTACAATTAGGCAATAGACATTGAGAGTGAGGACAATTCATCCTCACAAGGGAAGTGAAAGATGGACGATCACGAGAGCATAGAAGACAACCGTGACGGAGAATCGAAGATAGTTCAAGCCCTACAATGAGACATGAGACACGATGAGAATGATGAAAGAACTAAAAGTTAGGAAAGACAATTTGAATGAAACTAAAGAATAATGGTGCACTGAATGCAAGGTTGAAGGTCACACCAAAGTAAATAGCTTGGAAAAACTGTTTAATGACATCTACCAAGCAATGAGACATTTCATCAAGGAATGCCCATACTATTTAAAGACAAGAAGCATACAAGTGCTCTTTACTCATGGGGAACAATCAACCCCTCCATTACACCTCCAAAACCATAAAACAATAGCATCAATGTATCTCTTGGCGAATACCATAATAGATGAGGAAATAACAATCGATTTAACAATAATGGACCAAGAAGTAGAATCCAAAATGATGACAAGGAAAGATAAATGAACCTGCTTGAAAATGTAACTAATGGGGTTATTATGCCAAGCACTATCAAAGCAATCAAAATAAAGGAGGAATGCTGAGCAAATAGTGTGGACCAAGTGACCATGAAGACATCGACAACTCGAAGCAAAAATGTATTAACGTGTTGGACGTGGAGGAACAAGATGACGAAGTTTTGGCATATACTAGACCATAGGCACAAATGGACAAGGCGATATACCTAGATCCTCTCAAAGGAGTAGAACAGACGATGGTTAAGGAATGAGGAACTTTCAACGAAATTGTAAGTACCCCATTGTAGAGGAGTTAGAGAATAACATTGTATGGGAGTTGCTATAGACAATAGATCAAGGTGATGGATCTCCAAACCATACCACAATTGGGAGTGGCAATCACCAACATGATTGGTGACGATCAAAACTAAGGATAGAAAAAAAACACAAGCACAAACATGATGATAGAACTATCGCCCCAAGGTGAACAAGTCGTTAACCCAATGTAGCACGGTGAACATAGGGAAGAAGGCAACTGGCATTCAAAAGGAGATCATGGGGAAGAAGTAGACAAATACCATTGTTGATGGAGGATTGCGAGTCAATGTGTTGACCAAAGATGCATGGAAGTGCCTCGGGATGCCAATCCTCTAGTCACCAAAATTCCAATTAGTAATTGTTGATTAGCATGGAATTAACCCATTAGAGACACTAATGGCGTAGAAGGGGAGTCAAAACTCAATAGTTCTCATTGAACTTTGTGGTCATTCCATTACAAAACATTGCTTAGTAGAGGATGATTGATTGCAATCAAAGCATATCATAATTGGAAAGGGAAACCCCTCCCATAGAAAACAATGGGAGGATGTACATCATTGACTTGAGGAATCAAGTAGTGAGCAAAGAGATGGCATCTTCTGATTCGAAGTCAGAAGGAGAATAAAAAAGAAGAAAGATGATTCATGGAACCGAATGATTGAGTCCTTGACCTCCAGTATTGCTCCGAGGATGAAACAAGTTCTCTCAATGGACTTTCAATTGGCAAATGAAAGACTAGGATGTGTTCCAGCCCAATCATAACATGTTGTAGATTGTGGAGATTGAAGGAAAGGATGACAAATATATAACGAATCAGACATTTTCTCCAAAGTACGAAGAATACAAGGAATGGAGTCCTTGTGACCTCCAGTATTGCTCCGAGGATGAAACAAGCTCTCTCAATGGACTTTTCAATTGGAAAATGAAAGACTAGGATGTGTTGTAGCCCAATCATAACCTATTATAGATTGTGGAGATTGAAGGAAAGGATGACAAATATACAACAAATCAGACATTTTCTCCAAAGTACAAAGAATACAAGGAATGGGTTGCTAGGTTGGGCAACATGCCAACAACTTTGAGCAGGACAAAGTGATGAGTACAAGGAGCCGAGAATGAAGAAAGTGAACATGGGATATAAATGCAATCCATTGACAATCATGGTCAAAGACGATTGGGGCCTAGTGTTGAATGCAACAACATTCAAAATCTTCATGGAATACAATGACACTTTTTCCTAGAGGTACAAGGATTGCAGGGGTATATTGCCAAAACTTTGTTTACATAGAATTCCTTTGGTACTAGGATCTCAATGCGAACAATAGAGAGCCTACAAATGAATAAATAATATGTTTCCAATGTCCAAGAGGATATAGAAAAAATGTTGGAAGCTAACATAATTTTCAAGGTCAAGACTAGTGAGTAGTCATCTCCTTGAAGAAGGATCCAGAACAAATCTGAATATGTGTGGAATTAGGAGTTTGAATGCAGTAACCACTAAATACCCGTTCCCAATTCCCTTCATTGACTTAATTTTGGAAGAGATCACAGGTCATGAGATCTATTCGTTCATGGATGGGTTCTCTTGGGACAACCAAATGAGCATAGTCATGGAGACAAGTTGAAGACTATATTTGTGGCCGAAGAGGTGTATGCATACAACTGGATGTCGTTCGGCTTGTGCAATGCTTTCACAACTTTACAAAGGATCAATGTCAATTGGAAACCCCAAAGTTTTTGTGGACCGCTAGTTGATCTATAGTGACCAAGAGACCCATTTGAAAGCTACCAGGAAATGCATGGAATGGTGTAGACGAGCATGATTGGCATTGAACCCAAAGAAGGTTTGTATGGTACCATAGGGCAAACTATTGGCGTGCATAGTCTATAAAGCCGGATTGAAGACTGACCCAAACAAGATAAGAGTGTTTGTACGGATGGAAACACCTTACAACATCATAGGAGTAAAACCATTCTTGGGCCACATCTGCTATTATTGGAGATTCATAAAAAATGTTGCTAGATGTCTTAACTGCTCGAAGTTTTGACAAGGGTCAATTGTTCGCATGGGTTGAGGACCAAGAGAGGGTCTTCAATGTGCTAAAGGTATGATCTATAAATTCTCCAGATTGGAGTAAGGAGTTCCACGTACATCTCAATTTATTGAATCAATCAATTGGAGCAATAATTGAATAAGTGTGACCCTAAGGATTGAACCATCTAGTCTTCTTTGTCAGTCAGTTGTTGTCAAACATAGAGAAGAATTAATATAAAGATAGTAAAATACTTTTGTGGTCAAGGAGTGGTGGTCTTTGAACACCTATATACATTTAGAAGTTAGCAAAAGTAGATATACATAGAAAATTGATAGTAGAGGGAAATGTACATAAGTAGTTAGGAATAAGATACTTGGAAACTTGTGAAGTCTTATGAATAAGACGATTTTCCTAGTTTCATTAGAGGATAAGATTAGTCCAAGATGAAGATCACCTTTCCAAGAAGGATGGTGAACAACATATCGATCACACCAAGTATAGAGAACATCTCCATTATTATATGGGAGAGCTACAAAGTTTTTTACATTCAAGACATCATCATTGAATGGATCAGCTAGTCAACATTTGCAAAGACAATTACATATCCGATGAAGAGGAAGCAAACATGAAGGCGTGCCATAGATAAAAAAACAAGAAGCATGCATTATTAGTAATCAAAATGATCGGTCAACTAAGGCAAGCATATAAGAAGATAGTGTCTAAGAAAACATTGATTCAATGTATGAATGAAGTCTTTGTGTGCATCAATTGATGATCAAGATCCGAAGAAGGCTCTGGTTGACTGAACAAAGAGTTATCATAGTTCCCAAACAATAAGTAAGAAGGATAGCATCAGTATTGATAGTGATTAGATTATGATCTTTATCAAGGGATGAGGATCGAACTCAATTATCTGAATATCGACTAAGATATGGACCAATATCAAGAGATATCGTCTCGGATATGATCTTAAAGATATTGACTAAAAGATTAATGTAAGAGATCGACGAAGAACATGTTTTGGTTGATCAACTAAGATAAGTATCGAGGAAGTTCACAAAGGCATCGATGGTTGATAAGGAACATGGATATATAGACACGATATACTTACAAGGTATAAATGAATAGTTCGACTAAGTTGAGAAGGGTCTATATCATGGAAGAAGATAAATGGTAATCACAACAATTATTATTGATTTAAGGAGAAGACCAAGATTTGTCATGTTGAGACATCATTAACCATATGGATTAATGAAATATAAATCAATTAAGATCCTTCACTAATCAATATTAACTAATGGAATCGATTAAGGAAGAATAATTATCCTTGAAGAGGCACATTGCTAAGACAACAGTTCACCGTGTAATGACAACGATTAGTAAAGGAGGCTAATCGATAAGAATGACTCACAGATTTTCATAATGAAGGGATGCTAATTTTATTAGATACAAACTGATCTGAAGTATGTCACAAAGTGGTGCAATTAATACAAGGGGAAGGAGTTAATAAGAAGACATCCTTTGGCAACATGACTTACCATTCCACCAGCGTGATATAAGAAGACATTCACAATCATTCTGAGTACTGACATCATCATTAGACTTGGAAACTTATGGACCTTTAATCCTTAATTGGATCTACTCATTTGAGCAATTGCCTATTTGGTTTATTAGGTGCGAGGACACAAGTTTAAATTAGATACAACGCCATTGATTGCAAGGGAGGAAAGCGCATATCAGACACAACAATCAACACCATTGTTGCGAGTTATTATATCAGGAACAAACAAAACAAGTATATCGCAAAAGGTGATATTACCTATCATATATTGCATATTTTAAGTGTTTGTATCAGAGACAACAAATGCATATTGCTATAAGCAATATTACACTTCATCTCATTGCATATATTCAAAGAATTATATTAGAAACAACAGTATGGAAAGATCATCTCGCTTACATTTCCACAATTGATATAGCAGAAGATCATTGCACTAAGTGCAATTACCTTAATTCACTTATGCATACATTAATGTCATATATTGGAGATAGCAAGTGACATTGATAGTTGCCATTTTATATATAATTGTATTCATATTATCGATTACACAAGTTCATTGCAAAATTAGATATTCTAATTCTAAGGAATTAGAGTTAGTGTGCCATAATCCCTAGTTATATCCTAAAAGGGAAGATTACACGTGACAGAGAGAGAAGCATTGGGGATGGTATATCTGGTGCAGATGTTTAGACATTAACTATTGGCGATGACATTCACTTTTGTTGTTGATCAACAGGCCCTCATGTACTTGGTGAACAAGCCTACCATTCAAGGCTGGGTAAGTAGTTGTGTCTTATTATTGCAAGAATTCACATTTACCATTATTGTATGACCAAGGAAAAGCCATGTTATAGCTGACCAATTGTCAAGGATTTAGTCAGGTGCACCACCTAAGGGAGGGAATTGTAATGTCCCCTTTTTGGATTACTGTATAATTACCATAGAATCACAACTTCAATAAAACAAGGAACATAATATAGTCATAGATATAACTTTATCAGAAAAGGATGTAAAGCAAGATAAATCCTTGTTGAGATCTTACAATCACGTTAGACAAATATTGAAGACACAATTCATAAGATTGACTGTTATTAGGGGTTAAAGAACATATATACATAATCATCTTAGTCATACAACAAATCTAATTTATTCTTTGGGGTCAATCATAACGGAGCTTGTATAAGAAACATGATAGGGTGCCTGAAGCAATCCTCTACTCTAGGCCCAAGAATGGATATACCATGCCTCTTGGCCTTATGTGGCCTTCTACCATCCATATGAGGCAGTGTATCTAGTGAGGATTCCTGTAGTTGTTCTCCCTCCTCATGCCACCCTTATTCATCCTCCTATGATTGACTCCCTTGAATCCATCCCAACAATTGCTCAATGTAGAGGTTGGAGGAGGAACTACAATAGGATACCCACAGCGATTCTCTACCCTAGGCCCAAGAGTGGATATACCATACCTCTTGGCCTCAAGTGACCTTCCACCATCTCATATGAGGTGGTGTACCTAGTAAGGTATCCTATAGATGTTCTCCCTCCTTGTATTCCTTCCTCACCTTGCCATGATTTATTGTTGCTATTTGGAAATCCATTTTATTACTTATGTCTAACATATATGATGTTATTTGCCAAATATATATTATCCTATATTAATATGTAAAGAATTGCGCATTATATTGCTGCATACATCAGGCATATGCATTTAAAATATTAAACATATATTCATGCATATCACAATATACAAGAATATTACTGCCTGCAAAACACTAGCAACTTCTGATCTGATGCTGATTGCTGATATAAGATTATTGAGGGTTTTCGATATCTTGACTAGGTTGCCTGATCGCTGTTATCTGCTCTGCTTTTTCTGAGCTCTGTTTGCTAATTTAATTGTTTTTACCTCACAAGTCTCTCCATAATCTGTTCTTAACTTCACTGATTTGCCATATCTTCTGTTTCACAAATCTGCTATATATTCTCTGCTCCAATATGCTTCTGCACTTATGAATAATTTTCCATTATGTTCCTCCCCTTTTATTCTCATTGTATTCTTCATAAATACGTCCTCACATGCCCTTTCACCCAAGGTGGTAACCATTCATAAAGAGAAAGTTAAACATATATGAAGGGAGGTGGGCCATTTAGTCTAAATATTTTTTAATTTTAAACTTATTTTCATAACCTTTCAAGTTGGCCATTTTGACTAAATATTAATTTATTTTAAACTTGTTAATTTGTAATAATGCCTTCATGGTGTGGGCATGCCATGAATGAATATTTCCTAGATGGCCATCTGTATCAGATTGCATCACTACTTCAATGGTACCAAAATATTGAAGAATATCTTTCCACTTCCACCTTTTTAAAGGAAGCTAGCCCTGAAGAGTAAAACATTTTAGCTCATTACTCGGTTATTATATAAAATGGGGTTTGACCATGTCTCGAAGCGATGTGTTGTGCAGGAATAGATACCAGGAATACAAATTTTGTTGGCGGGTTTATCGTGGTCAACACTGCATACGGATGCTTGAGAGCGGGTGATAGGATGCAATATATGTCAGAGAGTAGGCAAATCCCTAAAGAGAGACTATATGCCATTGTTCACAACACAACTACAAGATTTCTTTGAGAGGTGGGGACTGGATTTCATTGGCTTGCTCAAGGTCAGCCAGCTTCACAGATGCGGATACATTGTTGTAGCCATAGGGTACTTAGACTAAATGGGTAGAGGTCAGAGCACTCGCGAACAATACGACAATCAGTACGTTGAGGTTCATCTATGAGCAAATTGTCACTAGGTACGATATCCCTATGCAAATTACTTGTGGTTGGGGAGGACACTTTGTGAACCATGTCATTTGGCTAATGATGACAGAGTTGCATATTTTTCATAACCTATCGAATCCATACTACCGAAGAGCAAATGGAGAGGCAAAATCCACAAACAAAATTCTTGTTTTGATCATTGAAGAAGCATATTGAGAACAAAAGCTGAGGTTCTAAATGTGTTTACGTGATGATTTGCTGCTAAGGTGCTCTGTGGACATGTTTTTATTTTGATAATTTATGAGGGTTTCTATCGGGGTCATGTTGATATGCGTTTTATGACCACCAACAGTAGAACAAAATATTGAGATATCTTATCCTCTCTTGATCAAAATTGTTTGTATGGTAAGATTGCAAAAGATCACAAAACAAATTCCAAGGTTCCTTTTATGTCAGGTCTTGACTGTGGATAAGCTCAATGGTAAATGGGATTTTTTGTTAATCAATTTACTCAAGTTGATTTCAAATGATGCAAGATGTGGGAGTTGTCGAAATATATTGCAATAGAGTACTTTTTTGGATTTGCAAAAATATGCGGAAAGCAAAGGGGAAAGGGTTTAGAAATTCTATTCTAATCCTAAGGGTAATGACAACAATGAATACTGTTTTGATGGACATTCCAGAATAACCAAGCTCTGCTTCGCCAAGATGAACTATAACTACGCAAGAACTGGTGCAATCTTCAAGGGGTTATGCAAACGATTTTTTATGTCACAACGAACACCATTAGAACGAACAATGCACGTTGAATGATAGAAGTTAAGCATCCATAAAAGTGGGGTTCAGGCTAACTTTACACAACGGCTTACAATCAGCAAACCATCAAAAGTATGAACCATGGAATTCATCAAAACATCATCACATTATCCATTGAAATCAAAACACTTTATCTAACCAATCTAATCTAAATGAGGGAATAAGAGAACAAGCAAGCACTAAGAAACTTCAAGTTGTCACCAAACTTCAATGAAAACTCTATTATCTCTGTAGCTCATAGCAACAATCTCAGAATTCCGTCCCTTACAAATGAAAAGTGAGGCCTTTATATAGGTCCCCGATTACAATGAATGACTCAGATCAAAACAATAACTGATGGCCCTGATTTTGCCTCAACCCTAATTAGGGTTAGGGCAAGAAAAAGGAATCTACTTTAATGAGCATGTCCACATAAACCAATAAGAAAGAGAATCTCCATCTTAGTGGATAATAAATGCCCACTATGCTTGCCTATTCAGCAGGAGAGTGAGGTGAAATGAATGCCCACTACGCAATAAATGCTCCTTTGCCCAAAATATCCTATGTTTGACCTTGCCGGTTGAATGCATGGAATTTGCCCAATACGGTCTCCAACTTGTCCACACTCACACTTGGCGCTGATTCCCGTTTGAATTGTAGGGCTGCCCTCTTGTTCAGATTTGCTCGAGGTGCTCTCCCAATCTGACAACAAGTCGTGGGTTGTGTGCATGACATATGAGAAAATAGAGAAGTTCTCAAAGTCATCCCTAGCGAAAGCGTTTAGCTGAAAGAATTCTTCTAGTTTCCCCTTTAGGCTGTCTACTGTTATTTCATTCTCAACCAATCTCTGTGATAACAATGACACAATTGTGTTGGATATCCCCTGCTGCATATTCTCGGCTACCCTCTTCAATTGAGCAGATTCCTTGTTGAAATGCTCAAACATCTCCTTTGCCATGATCACTGAGCTATACCACCTGGAAAAGTCATATACTTCTTCCCTAACAACTCTTTCATCAACCAATATCTGTTTGGGAGTCTCCATCAAATCCTGCAAGTCTGAGATCACCTCATCCTGATAAATACTTTCATCCTCCCACGACTCATCCATGCAATGTATCTTGGAAAGGACAACCAATGCCCTGTCATGAATTTGCACCAAGCCCTCAGCATGCTTGTATGCCTTATTTTGAATGCCCTCTATCCAAACTTCTACACCCTGAGCAATCCGTCTGATCCTTTCTATACCCTCTACTGACTTAGCCAGAAATACAGAAGGAACAAAGGTTGGGCCTTCTTCTTTCACTGGATGAGGTAAGCTGTTTATATGCTTGCACAAGGCTATAATCTCGCCTTTCTGCCTCTGATATTTCCCTTCTAGTTTTCTCATCTTATCTTTCATTGCCTGAGCAAAATCATCAAACTCTTCCATAACCTGTTCTCGGGAGGCACAACCCAGATCAAATTCTGTCACATTGTTCTCCTCTGGAGTAATCTGATCCTTTGTCTTATCAACCACAGGCGTTGCAAACTGTAGATTTCTAGATTCGGATTCTCCTCTGATGACTTTTGCAAATATGTTGGCTTTTCCTTTCTCTTATGATTGGTTGACTCGGTTCAGGATTTCCTGCAACTCGAATGCCGGGTCAACCTCTTTCTCCTTACTTCTACAGGCTTTGCCTTAACCATTTTGGATCAACAACACTTTGATTATTCTAAACTGTCAATTGATCTTGCCTTTGTACTGCCCTTATATCAATCTCTTCCTTGACTACAAGACTTTCTGCCATTGTCTCGGGAGCTTCCACCTCTACGGTAGGAATTTCTGCCTCTACTACAGGAACTTCTGCCTCTACCGTGGGTTCCTCTATTTCCATCATTTCTGTTTCCTCCTTGGGCAGACTCCTGATAGGCATTGATGCGCTCTCTGTCCTGCACCGACCTAGACATGTGATCTTCTTTCTCTACTCTCCTTCTGCTTGTCTCTACTTCTCTTCTGGGGAAAGGATCCATCTCTTGCAAACTCGGAGTCTGGCTAGGTGAAGATGGTGTATTCCCTGACCTTTACCTCTTCTGCTAGGGCTCTTCAATATGAAGATCAGGCCCACCTCTTAGTTGCACTTCCCGAGAAACACTCTTTCCTTTCCTTTGCTCAGCACTTCTTGACGAGATTTCTCCTTCCATTCTCCCTCTTGAGGACTGCTTTGGTCTCTCATCGCTCAATGGTTGATGATCCATCAATTTGTATATCAAGTTATCCTTCGGTACCTTCAGCTTGTCAAACTGTTGATCAACCCACTATTTTGTGAGTTCCAAGACAGGTGCAGATATTGTATCAATGTCGGAAATTTCTTTCCGTGACCAGTCATATGGAAGCATGGTCTTCTCCTTCTCTAGCTTATATCCCTTTTGGATCATATTCATGTCTTCTTCCATTTGATCAGGCACTCGAAAGATCTTGCATGTCTTGATCATATTGAGCGGCAATCTGGAATACATCCTCCTTATCTCAATTTCATTTGTAGCATTGGCCCAAAAATCTTCGAGGTGTATTTTGTGTTAATATTTCATTCCTGCCACCACTCTAATTTTGTTGTAAGTATCATAATTTGGCCTTCCTGGAAAAAGCGGCAGAGGGAAGAAATGCAACTCGTCTGATGATCTCTCGACCACCTTCAAACATGGGCACATTTCAACCTTATCTTCTCCTATAGAAATTTGGAATTCTAGCCCCCTCTTTCACATTTGAATTTTATCATAAATTTTCAGGTGACGAGTGATTTCCAACAGGACCATTTTATCAATGGGAAACCTCGGTGGTTTATATGGCTGCGTAGAAAATTCTTGTACTCTGATGTAGGAGAAGGTAGGGAACTGGATGAACCAAGCTCCATACTCCACCAATTTCATTGCCCCAACTAACAGTCTCACGTGCAATCTCTTCTGTAGAGTCCTGACAATGCCTATTGCAAAGGCGTTGTTGACTCTGGCATAATCATCTGTGGCATATAAATGCAAATGAGGGTAGCATTCATGCAGCTTTAAGCGTTGAGCACCACTTCCAATCGTTCCTTTGCACCTCAGTCCATCATACTTTGTATTTTGAGCCAGCATGTAGATCACGTAGGAGATCATGTAAAGCTTCCTTGATTGCTCCAGATGCATAAGTTCATTCAAGTTGTCGCTGATCATCCTAGCCCAATCCATGTTGTCGAATGCTTCGACCACTTGTTTAATGAAATACCACATCCACGACTTAAACTGATAGGACTGTGGAGTCCTAAAAATTCTGCTCAACATCATGACTAAATCATTGTATTAACGTTGGAGATGGAGCCAGACTAGGTCCTTAGGCAACTTGGAGTGGTGGGATCTATTCGTGTGCAACCACTTACTGTTTATCATGCCTTCGCAATGCTGAATTCCAGTGGTGAAAACTCTAAATGCTTGCTCTTTTGATTTCAGTACCATCTTCCGAAATGTAGGGATTCCGAATGCTTCTGAGATTGTAGGTGGAGAAAGATTCTGCTATGACTTTTCCCTCTGTATCCCTGACTGTTATGTCATTTGGATTGTAGTGTCTCACACATTCCACGATCAATTCTGCATGCTAAAAAATAGGAAGAAAACCTGCTACAACCACAATCCCACTGTTCACAATCTGGGTAGTCAAGTGTGTAGGTTCGTGATCTTTGTATCCAAACATTCTCCTATTGAACTCACTCATGTCAAGGCATCCGAGATTAGTATCACCACCATCTTCCCACTTCGACATGATTCTAGATTCAAGATAAAACCCTCTCTGCTTGTTCTTAATCAATTGCTTCTTGCTCAAACTTGTTGCTCTTGGTTCTACCATTTCCATGTCATATCCCCTTTCTAGAGTGGACATCAGAGACGGAGGAGTTGGCCTATCATTGGAGTCTCGTAGGCTAGCGGAGATGGATAGGGACTCATTCAATGCATTCAGTGACTGGATTTTGGCTTTACAAGCAGTTTGGAGCCAGTTTGGAGCAGTTCCTAGATTTTAGGGGATATCCCTACTTTTTAGGAGGATGTGGCAGTTTCCAGATGTGAGGTCCCACTGGACCATTCCATGGTTTCAGTTTCAGGATGACATGGTGTGTTCCCTAGTTTCTAGGAGCATCCCTAGATTTTAGGGATGGGACTGCCACTTGACCCATCTTGTTCGGCATCAGTCTGTACAGGTGACATGGTGGTAAATATAGTGTTGCAGTGTAGTTCCTTGATTTTAGGAGGCAGTTCCTACTTTTTAGGAGGGGAATTCCTACTTTTTAGGAGGTGGTGTCAGCT
>MU224119.1:4604761-4615191 GCA_018584345.1 Thuja plicata
ATTCATAGGATATGTGTAAATGAAAGGATGCCTTGAATGTGCCTTGATGGATCATCTGAAACATAGAAACATAGAAACAAGAAACAAGGCAACTATCCACAAGTAGAATTTTATCTTATATTCAAGTTAGCAAATCTTTTGAAATTTTAATAACTATAAGAAAACTCTCATAGAGTAAACTTGGATAGAGAGAGAAAGATAAGTGTAATTGTTCACCAAAATACAATGGAGCTAACATGATATCTAAATAAACTATATGCTCAAAAATGTCAAAATGAACAAGTTAGGTACAAAAGTATTTATCAATGCTCTTATAAAAGCAACATACTAATGCACAAATGACCACAGACAAGGCCAACTAATGAAACCTGCATCAACATTGCGTCAATCACATGGATATAGACAGTCCACTAATGAGTCATCCCAGTGCAAGTGAATGGTTAATTACTCCACAACCTGCATGACTCACGATCTAAGCAATGAAGTATGTAGTGCATTATCACATTAGTATATTTATCAATGAAATATGTGAGAGACAATGATAAATCAATAGAACATGTGACTCAAGCACCAGATCAACTCATGATCTTGATTTGCCAAGCATGTTTACCGTTGTGTACCATAAGAAAGGATTATGAGTAGTAACAACATATTGCCTTGAAATATATCTGAAAATGGAGGGAAACTCCATGAATATGCCGAAAAATTATTGGATCGTCAAATGTTCTTCTTTGCCACAGGTTTTATTGCAAACTTCCTTGTAATGTTGAAATCATTTCTCGATGCCTGTGAAATGCATACTCTGAATGCACACTAGAACCTTATGATAGACTCTAGAAAATTTTACTATGCACTACAACTTTTACCTCGCGTACAAATACGACTTGATGAAAGTTGGAAACCTTTGCAACGATCAACGTCTATGGATATTCCTTGACCCACCTCGTGACATAACAAAGATTGGGTCTTGGGCATCTTTCATCCGTATTGCACTTATAGCGCATTTGGTCTCCTGCAAGGAATCTTTCTATTGTGAAGGCCTCCCGTGAGAAGCATGGGAATGCGTTGGGTGCACTATAGCATCCTTGGTTAATTTTTTCTTTTTAAATAATTTCTGAACCAAACTTCTTCTTACCTTGGCTTTACTTAGTCATTTTTCAACTTTCTCCTTCATCATTTTAATCAACACTCCTTTCAATTTTGGGGATTTTGGAAATGTTTCAAGGTTTGGTGAAATTGGCATTTATGAGCATTCCTAACATTTGCAAGTGAAGTCTTCCATTCATTTAACCATTTTTGCATTTTTCTTCACACTTTCTCCCTTTGAACGTTTCAAGCCTTAGTGATCTTCATGTTTTATTTCTAGGTGCTTTTCGCGCCCTTTATCACTCTCTCAGACACATTTATTGCCCCCTTTGCATTGCTTTTCAGGACTGTCTTCTTTGTGCTCATTTGAAATGTCAAAATAGGGGCTTTACGGAGACTTGGAACCTTACCAGCTCATTTTCAGCGTATCCAAAATAAACACTTCATTTCACAATCACAAATCAGGAAGCAATTCAAAATTGAAACCTTGGACGGCAGGGAACAAAACTTAATTCGGGACCTAGTCAAGACTTACCACTTCTCAGCTAGAATGAACGGAACCTTAAGAGACCAGAACTAAATCTACCGAGACAAAACCAATAAAAGGCCAAGCAAACAAGAAAATAGGGGGTCCCATCTTCGATGAGCGATGTGTGAATAGGTCACGACAGGTCCCAGCCAAGCATGCTAGACATTAAAAGGAAATATTGCATCCATTGATATAAAACCAGGGAATAGATAAATAGAGATAATATTGCATCTATCAAAATTAGCCTAAAAGCTGAAAATACATACATAGTCAAACTAGTGACATTACAACAATCTGAATCAACCCAAACAAAAAGGCCAAGCTAGAAAGGCACACCTCCTAGAAAGGAACAAAATAAAACACCCTTCACGGAAGCTAACATCAGAAAGAACAGAGAAGGCTGATATAAGGGAGTAACTCCATATTTGCCAACACTATTACCACCACTGGGGGAGGTACCAATTCTAGCTACCGTGGTCACCCACACCCTCTTGCCCTGACTATGAAGCTGCACCAAATATGGAAATTGAACACCAGAAATAAGCTCATGCTGTTTAGCTGTACAGCAGAGATGATTTTCACCATGGAGAGGGAGTGTAAAATTGCTAGTAACTTCAGGATATTGTTATGATGAAAAATTAGCAGGTTAGCCATCACCTTATGAAATGTCCATACAGAATATCTGCAAATCATACAACTGACAATTAATGATAAGGAACTCCTTTAAAATTTTAAACAAGTCTCGAAAAATAATCCATCATAGTACCATCCATGTAATGTCCCCAACTAGGGACTGCTTCAAATTCTCTTTGCTTACAATGATTCACAATATCTGCTGTGCTTTGTAGACTTACAAAATTCTTTAAGGATGCAAAGTGTGAGTGTAATAGCCTTTTAAATTAGGTTATGGATATTATTGAAGAGACTATTTTGTCAAATAGATATATCTTAAATGCCCAATGGAGCTTGTAGTTTGAGAGTCTACTAAGTTAGAGATTGCTACATCATAGCTATCCTACTCTTCCATTATGAGAATCTTTATATTTGTAATCCAATCTCCATTTATTAACAAATGATATATATCCATTCATTTATTAACTATTATTGATGACCAACCTTTCCACTAACCAATGGTAATTTTTATGAAATCAGTTCCCCTTATATCTGTTGTACATATATTTTCTAATCTCCTCTCTATAATTCTGCTATCGACTCCTTATAAAACTGGAGATCATATCTCTGTTATGTTATGACTCTTCCAAACCGTTCTCTTCATAATGACCAATTAGTCTTCAATTATGACCGCTGTCTAATTTGATCTTGGTTATTGACTTATCATAGATGTTGTTTGTTACAAATGCAGTCGTTAGTGATGCCCAATGTTAATTGAGATCAGTTTGTGTTCTCTAATGCACCCCCTCAGCCACGTAAGAATCGTTCGACTTCCTATGAGACTTTTCATTGCTTATATAATTAAATAGCATGTTATAACGGCTCACCATAACCATTATACTGGTTTAGCATCTACGTTAGTTGTATTGGCTTTCCTTCTATGACTTTCAGAATTAATCTATTGTTTAATATCGCTTTCCTAGCCAATAATGTTCTTCTAGTAATCAATTAGATATGCTTGATTATAATTGGCGATATAATTAAGGGATTGTAATCATTAGTTGATGCTAACTGTTATTAGTCAATGATTCTTTATTAATCATCTTCTACTCCTTCAAATCGCTATTGCTTAGCAATATATAAGTCGCTGCCTTAACTTGATACCAGTCGACATCTCCAATCCATCAATGCTTAATGGATGTCCTCCTTCCCCCTTGACTCGATATGTGCTCTCCCCATTTTTATACGTTGTTGCTCCCATTCATGAGGGGAAGCGAAGTCGCGATCCTTTGGTCGATGACAGGGAATGGTTTATTAAATTAGTTTTATATTTACTTAGTAGAATATAAATATTCATAATACAATATTTAATATTATATTATATATTAATATATGAATAAAATATTAATATGAAGATTATAATATATTAATGTGTATATATATGTGAGTATTATAATATGAGTATGAATATATATTATAATATTATTGTTTATTTATATTTATTTTTATTAATAGTATTATTAATTATTAATTCTTCGGTCATTCTTGTTTATTTAATAAGATCTTTTTATTTAATTATTGTAATATAATTATATTAATATAGTAATAATATATTATTTTATTAATAATTAATTACATTATTTATTAATAATTAATAATTAATTATTTAATTATTTTAATATTATATTTATTATAGTGCTATTATTAATATTAACTGAATTTGATCTTTGAGCTAGGGGACATCACAATCCACCATGGATATTACCAGAAAGCTATGGTCAGAGAAAAGGATTCCTTTGGAAGGAGTAGTTTACACAGTCATTTCTGCATCTGATACTTTTGCCCTCAGGTGGGCCACAAACTTAGCTCCAATAAGGCTTTTCTCTGTAGCTTCCTAGAGTTGCAAATACCTTCATCCAGAACACTCTTAATCATCTCTGGCAAGCTTGGATATGTATAGTTAAAGGTCTGCTTAAGATGTATATCAGAGACTACGAAGAATAGGGTCATGGGGACTCTTTTTCCATCAGGAGAGAGCCACACCAATGAAGACAACAGATGCTACCCACCAAGGCCAATCGATAATAATCCCAATCTCAGCTAGAGAGCACCCTAGAGAACAATACAAACTGCACAACATGGCTAATGAGTAAAAAGTAAAGCAAGGCAGGTTGATATAGCCATTCCCATGAGTCACCAGCGTCATTTGATTGATTGCTGTAAGAGGCATAAATGACATTAGTACCTCTATGTCATACCAAAAGGTGACCAAATCCACAAGCACAAGGGAAATCTTCTTAAAAGGCAAATGTAAGTTTGGCCACAGGTGTACTTATACCCAATCAACTTTCATCTATGACAGCTCTTTTTTTAGATTAATCCCGTGCAGATTAATTTATGCAACTGAATTGTGAGAAAGAAGACAAGTCATGTGATATTTAAACCTGGAACGACAATAGCAGTGTTTCCTTTCACAACAATATTTTTACAACCTTTCACATGGGCTATTTTCAAACCCTCCACTATTGCCTTCCATTCAGCTTCATTCTTTGTTTTTATCCCAAGGAAAAAAGAGCATCTGTTAAAATATTTACATGTTCACTCTGATTATGATCCCTGCACAAGATTTTCCAAGATTTCCCTTAGATCTACCATCAAAATTTTGTTCCGGATGACCTTCCCCTTCCTGTCTAACATTCTTACAATTTTTCTGTTCATCTTTTCCCTGTTAATGGGAAGTGCAGTGTTGACCTGTTATTCCTAAGCACTGATCCATAAAAGTTCTATGAGCGTCTTTATAAGGTAACATTTTTCATTTTTATCTCAATTGCTACTTTCGTTTCCTTGCTTTCCTTTAACTATTTTCTGAGTAAACAATGAATTTCTCATGCATAAAATGGTATACAAATATCACCAAATATTCTCCACATTTAAGCCTTCATTTCCTAAGTTATAGGGAAATATGTAGCAACAATTTTGAAATTCCTCAACACATTTTTTTCCCCATTTTGACACTTGCGCATATCTAGTTAATTTCAACATGTATCTATTCTAAATTTTCTAATGCTACTTTATCACAGTAATGTTAGGTCGATTCTCTTTTTGGACAATTATCATTATTTTGTTAATAATCTTGGGCAAAGGTTCTATGCTATGCTCCCCCAAGTTTCCGGGATGGGGATGGTAGGGGACGACGAGACGTGTTTCTGGTACAAGGGTACCTTTTGGCCATTTTTTAGGGGGCTATAGGTATGGCTATTACAAAATAAGGAAATTTTTAAAATTAAAAGAAATTTCAAATATTCATATGATATCATTGATAAAGTATTTATCATAGACATTATAGAACCTATGCGAGCATATTTTTAAAATTAAAAGAAATTTTAAATATTCATATGATAACATTGATTAAGTATTCATCGTAAACATTATAGAACCTATGTGAGCATGGGTTTGAATAGGAACTATGAATCTTTATATATCCATATGGGCACAAGTTCATATTTTTCTAAGAATCTGAAGCCTTCAAGACTGCATGTTTTGTCTGCAAACTCATTAACAAAGAGGAATGGTTAACTAGAACGATATTGGTTATGTTCTATTTGACCTTAATGGGATTTTTCTGAGCTGTCTTTGCAAATACATTTTTGAATTATGAAAATGACATTTCTTGCCAACTATGACTTACTTGTATTCAATAGTATAATGAATATAGCATGTCAACTTTGTCTATGGCAATTCTTTTATACTAAACAAGTTGTCCACTATATGAAACAAGATAATCCTTGATTGTGGCTTTGATTGTGAAGATGTAGAGATTTGCAATAGGGGATATGTATGATTCATCATTAGTTAGTCAAATACTTGGTTAGACTAAAAGTATGATGGGGGTTTGGGGCCAATGCCCCCAAGGGGGTCAAGGGTTAGTACCCTTTGCGAGGGTTTGAGGGCAGGGCCCCTAGCACCCTCCATGTCACGATATAGGGCGGGGTTGAAGGGTAGGGACACTTCCCACCAAGCCAAAATTAACACCTTCAAAACCACACAGACCTTCATGGCGAACATTGTTTTCATATTTTTTGTAAATCCTAGTGTGCATTTTATAAACCAAATGTGCATTGAAAGGTTGTAAAGTGTTTTTTTAATTTTATAAAATTGTTTGAGGTATGTTAGGGGACGACTACCCATTCCTAGGTCAAATGGGGGACGTTTGTACCTCCCCTGGCTGTCTTGGGGATGACTAGCCCTCCCCTAATGTACCTTGCTATTTTTTTGTTGTCGTAGATACGTTTCTTGATTTTTGACAAAAAAAGGGGAGGGGACGTTTCTTAGGCATCCTCTAACCTTCGAAACATTTCCTATTAGGGACAAGGGGTAAAATGGTAGGGGACGTGTCCCCATGGAGCATAGGTTCTATACAATAGCTGAAAAACTTTGACATGACAATTACTTAGTGGGCCCAAAAATTTTAACAACTTGGGACTCTGCAAAACTCGAGGAAAGATTTGGCAATTCTATCAAAGATTTTAAATAACATAATTTTTTTAAAAAGTTCTTCAAGAACACACATGGTACTAAATTAGTTGAGCATATTTCATATTTGTCATGTCCCCGCCTCAGAAGAAACCATTATCACAAAAGGAAAGGATAAAACTAAAAGTGATCATGGATAAGAAGAAGCAATTCTATACAACAATAGCAGTTAGTATCCTTGCACACAACACAGATGAATAAGCAGAAATCGTTTCTTGGAGATCAGCGATTAAGGGACAATAATTAATTAGTTTTAAGGAGACAACATCATTAAAAGCTGATGACTAATAGAGATTAAAGGCACTTAACTACAACGGTTAGTTGGGGTTATGAAGAGATGTCTCTATGAAGGGTGTGACCCTCCCGAGTAGATAGAAACCTCCTATGACTTGCCCTTCTTCAAGAAACACGGAGCTACAAAGGAGGAGAGAAAAACAGGATTCAAGGGCATCATCAAACAGTAAGAGGAATTAAATCCATAAGATAGAGGGCATCGATCAAGAGGAGAAATAATCAAGCAATTATATAAAATCAATACAAGTTGGAATCTGACATAAGGAGTTCAGATGGAGATATATAGGAATTGTATATTACATCAAGTCTTTAATAGAAGCATTCAATGCAAGAACAATTATACAGAACTGCAACAATCAACAGACAATATGAAAGCAAGGAAGAGATAGATAAGGATTAACTTAACAGCGTTCTGACATATATATTGCAGCATCAAAGAAGGGAAAAGTTCATTGAACAAAAGGGAGGAAATGAAATATCAATAACAATTGTCCTCACAGGAATTAGAGTACATCCAGCAGTATTGAGGGGGAGAAAAGACCAACATTCTTCAGCAGCGATACCCATTCCATTACCAGAACAAAAGCAATCACATGAATGTCTTGATCGGGCATAACAGATAATTCAGGAATGTTATTCCAGCATTACTAATTTACTACTTATTCTTGTCGTATTATCATTGCCTATGCATTATTTGTCAATATATATATATATATATATATATATATATATATGTTTATGATTTTATATAGAATCCATGTATCAATAATGTGTTTGTAAGATTCCATCATTATAGAAGGAAGGAGGTGTGAGAAAGAGGAATCATAATGATTGCCATCTAGGTAGGGACCTTGGGTGGATGTTCACGTTGCTTGCCACAAGGGCCAAGAGGGCCAAAGCTTTGCTCTTGGGCCTAGATAGGTCAATCAAGAGACGTTGTATCATCCTCTCTAACTCTATAATGATGGCTACTAAATCTTAGGAGATGAAGCATGGATAGGGAAAGTAGGTATAAACACCCCACTAGGTAGGGACCTTGGGTGGATGTCCATGTTGCCTACCACCAGGGAGGAGAGGGCCAAAGTTCCGCTCTTGGGCTTAGTGTGGGATGACTTTGGGCTGACCTATCGTGCTTCTTCTCTAATGTGTTTGCAACGATGCTATAGATATGACATGTGTATATGTTTCTTATGTTATGATTGGAGGAGTCAAATCCAAGATTGGACTATTTGAAGAGATATTTATTTGGTAAGATGTAACCCTAAGACTAATTTGTTACAATTGCAATTCTAGGGCAAACTGGAAGGGGACATCACAATATTACTAATTTCCATCTGATATAAATCAAAATTAGAGTTTAATTACATACACTTCCCTTAGCCATTTCATCTGTAGAAGGTGCCTCATCTAAAGAGATGTTTGGCAAGTTGTGTTATAATATCTAAGTTAGCCCACTCAAAAAGTGTGTGTGTGTGTGTGTGTGTGTGTGTATATATATATATATATATATATATATATAAGAAGCTCACCTTCAAAAGCTATGTGTTCATAAAGAAGCATTTGAGATTCTCAGCAGTAGGCTTGACAATAGTAGGAATTTTGTTTGCTAGTTTATTAAACTTGGCAATGAACTTGCGCATTCCCTCATGCACATCCTTCTTCAATCGTGTTAGTTGGGCTAACAAGGCATGTGCATCCTCAACCGGCTTGAATCTCTCGTCCAACTTGATTTCGAGGGTAGCCCAGTTTGTGATACATCCTTCTTCAAGATTATTGAACCAGTCCGTTGCAATGCCTTGTAACGTTTTAACGAACAATCTGACTGAAACATCTTGATGTTCCACACTAAGAACACCACATGCTATATATAATGCCTTGATGTGTTCGTCGCAATGCTGCTTTCCATCACCATAGAACTTGGGGAACTTCGTTCGGGAACCTTGAGAAAGAGGATGTAAGGGTAATGTGAGGTCCAAAGGACCAAAAGCTATCCTCTAGAGACCTGTAGCAGCCATTCTTGGAAAAACTGGAATGAAAGGGATGAGTGGCTTCTTTATGAAATTAGAAACCTCACTTGGGACAAGTTTCTTCTTCTTTGATGGTGGATAACTAGTAGTACGTTCTAGAGAGGGATTGGTAGTTAGAAGGTCAAATTAGCTTTTTGAATTAGATCAAAAGTTGTATTTGTAATCCCTTGATTCTTCTTACTACAAGTATAATAAATACTTCTCTCTAGGATGAAGACTTAAAACAAACCTAATAAAAGAAACACACTATTACTTCAAACGAAAGCAAGAGGCTCCTGAGTGCGTATTGTGTCCCAAGTAGAGTCACCAAAACAAATTGGCTAAATATTTTGTTAGTGGTCGTAGACATTGTTGTGAGGTTTTCACACCATCACCCCATTGCAAATGGGGACCCCCTCTTTCGCTTGGCAGTGGAGTAGCTGTAGAGGATTTGGTAGCAATATTAGCATTTTGCGAGTCTAAGAGATGAGTTTGAGCAACTTTAGTCTCCTTCCGAATCAAGATGGTAAGGTTATAAGCAAAGATATCCCCAACAATGGCCAAGTAAACATAGGATGAAGTTGAGCCCCTTACACTTAGAAATGGTGAAGCCTAACTTGAAGGAGGTAAGAGGATGGAAATAAGGAATGGGGAGTGAAAGATGGTGGGAGAATTGATTGAAGTTGATACAAGCATGAAGGAAAGGATACTTAGTGAATAAGGGTGAAGGAACGATCTATGTGGAATGAAGTCAATGATAAAATCACTTGGAGAACTCAACTTAGAAATTAATTTTGAGAGTCAAAACAAGAAGGTGGATGATTTGACATGATGAAGATGTGATAAAAGATGCAAAGGGAAAACAAGTGTTTGGGCATGAAGAAACAAGTTGACTTGGACTTGAAGGTGGTGGGTTCCACCACGCTCTCATCCAAGGCTAGACATGGATGTGGTGGATTTTTTGTGGACAACGACCCTCGAATACCGCCCATTAGTATTGAGCAAATTTCAATTTTGTTAGACTCCTTGTGGTGAAGATCAAGTTTCTCTTCCCCAAATATGCTTGATTTGAGTAATCAAAGGATCAACTTGTCGATGGAACCACCTTGACTAGACTTACACACAACAAGAAAACATCAAGTCTAACATTCCTGTTAAGTTTTAGGATAGCTTCAAATGTAATAGCACTCTATGTTGTATGTGTTTTCCAAATGCAACAATTCTCTCTTTCATTTATATTGGGAATGAGGCTAGGAGAGACATGTCCCTTCATGGGACATGTCTGTTCATTATTATTGAGATTAATATAATGACAATTGATTTTATATATATATATATATATATATATATATATATATATATATATATAT
>MU224119.1:4622301-4655007 GCA_018584345.1 Thuja plicata
ATAGTTGTTTCCATCGAAAAGAGGTGCACGATTTGTAGCAAGACCTTCTAAGGCACTCATGATGGGCACAAGGATCGAACTCTCAAGCTTTTAAGCACTGGAAGAGAGTGACCTGCTCTGATACCAACTGAAAAACAAGAAATGCTGAGAGGGGGAGGGGGTGAATCAATATTTCAAAACTTTAACCAGATGAACAAATAAGCACATTCAAGAAGGAGACAAGACACGGAAGATTTTTCTCATGTGGAAAACCCAAACAGGGTAAAAAACCACGACTTCACTAATTAATGGGGCTTCAACCCTTTTACACAAAGAGCTACAACTCTTCAGGCTTCAACTTGATCCAGAAGGCTACAACCTTCCCTTCGAGAGGTTATGGTAAGACTGAAAACCAACGTTCATTCTATGTCTTCACTGAAACATGAAGACCCAGTTATTGCAGACTAACTTAACTTAATCTCACATTCATGAACTGTTCTTGATTAGCATCAATTCTGTATATGCAAACATAATCACTTATTAACACTTGCTCCATCAAATATATGCTGCTGCTGGAGAATATCCTTTAGATGTAAGTGAACTGGCAGTTGCATGCATTTCTGAGATTTTACGTAGACTGATGAAATACACCAGTTCCAGTCCAGATTTTTTCATTCCTCCTCCCCCACACGTTTTTACGCTTTTTATTGTATCTTGTTAAAACCACTCTACATTGTTATCATTCCACATAACACCCCGATCAGATTTTCTACTCACCCTGTGGATATGTTTTGCATCCACTCGCACATTCTATTTTCAGCTCCACCGACTTTTTGTAGAGCAGACTGTATACAGGACAGCATTCAAAAACACGACAGTGCCAAAAAACGTTCTTTTCTTGTCCTTTTTAGAGTGTTTAATGATATCGTGGATTTGTAACTGCTCATGACAAAAACGCTAAATACATTATCCCTTGTTCTGCCGCTTTATCAGAACGGAGTCTCTTTGGCTCGAGCACATGGTTCATTTTGCACACGACACCTCTCACAGTCTCCATGACTTTTTTTGCAGCCACGTCACACAGCACACTTGTTGTAACCGCCTCTACAGAACTAAACAGACTGCCCGCATATGATTTTTTGCGAGAGGAGATAGACTAGGACGACACGTGCAGTTAAAGGAAGACATTCGACAATCCAGAGGATGCGTGTTCATATTTGAGAAGATGCATTGTAACGGCTCTGTTTTTTTTACAGTGAGCAACAGTGTATCACAAGATTCATTTGCGAAACAAGGACTGGTGTAAGATGGACACCCGTGCACTTGCAAAGTGAGAGGTCCATATACACGAGGCATCAATGACATCAATGACGGAATTTTAACACACATGATGTCTATCACAATAGAAGGTCAATGGTCTGTTTAAGGAACGGAATCCACCATGCAGGAATCATCTATTGTGATATGTTTCAGCCATCACACGATGTCTATCACAATAGAAGGTGAATGGTCTGTTTAAGGAACTGAATCCACCATGCAGGAAATCATGTATTGCGATCTGTTCAACCATCACACGATGTCTGTCACAATAGAAGGTCAATGGTCTGTTTAAGGAATTGAATCCACCATGTAGGAAATCATCTATTGTAATCTATTTCAGCCTTCACACGATGTCTATCACAATAGAAGGTCAAGTTATTGTAAGATCGTCACTTTTCAATAACTCTTACAAATACAAGTGATAATCATTTGGAAGTTGTCACTTCCTCATGATGTACATAGGGGGCAGACCCATTTAAAATATGGAGTCACACACATGACATCCATCATGCCTCAGCGCAAAGGGTGAAAACAAGGGATTTCACCTCAAACTTCTCTCACTGATAAGAACTCATTGAGAAGATATCAATCTGTTGATCATCCAAGATTGCTTAAGATGAACTGTCAGACTCCCTCTGAGTCTGATATCAATTTTCTTAGCTCCTCGTCCAAAGTTACCTCTGAAGAGTTAGACTCCCTCTGAATCTGATATCAATCTTCTTTTTCCTGCAAGAGCATCTCTGGAAAAGATCAAGGCAAATAGCTCTTATAGTACGTATAGAAATACAGATGAGAGAGAGACAATAATGAGTAGATAAATGTAATATTCAAGGATAACAAATACTTATCTGCACATCAACATCCTTGACAAAAGTTGCTTCAATGAAGGTCCATATACATAAAATCATAAAACACCTTCTCAGAGTATTTGAGAGACATCTCCCCTTTGAATTATCTCCCCACTAAGGATGGTTCAAATGGAAATGTAAGATTGGTTACTATTCTCCCCCCACAATGTACAATTCCCACTCTTATATCGTTGAACATTTCTCATGTCTTCTCATGAAATGACTTGATTGCTCCAAGAGAGTTGACACTCTATAATTGATGCTTTCTTTCTAGAAAGAGACACCCTTCCTTGAATACATTCTTTGTTAATGCTTGACCATGATCATAACAAATTAATATATCTTTTTAATGAAAGCCGCTTTCAGGAATTTCACAGACCCGTATACAGTCGGTCATAACTTTTGAACTCGACAGTTTCTCTCCAATCGCTTTGGTGAGATTCTCCAAAATTTGTGTCACATACATATCCAAAAATTCAGAAAAATCCAACAGTGTATTTGTGAGATATGGTCCCTGTACTGAGACTGTATTTTCTGAGACAGTCACACATTCACCATCAGGAAACTACTCTCTTACATTTGCAGTCTGGCTCTGATACCATGTTAAGTTTTAGGATAGCTGCAAATGTAACAACACTCTATGTTGTATGTGTTTTCTAAATGCAACAATTCTCTCTTTCATTTATATTGGGAATGAGGCTAGGAGAGACATGTCCCTTCATGGGACATGTCTGTTCATTATTATTGAGATTAATATAAGGACAATTGATTATATATATATATATATATTTATAGAGAGAGAGAGAGAGAGAGAGAGAGAGAGAGAGGCATTTCCATCTTCCCATTAATTATAATTTAATCAATCTTATAATGTTTCATTAATCAATTATTAATTTAGAATAATACAATAGATTAATATTAAATATTAAATTTCATATGGTTAATAATAATATAACATATATAATATATTATTATTAATCAACATATATTATATGTATTCTAAATGTTCATACGACTGAGGCTACAGACATTAACAATTCCAAAATGAGGATCCAAGTCATCACAATATAGAAATGAAAGGGGGAATGAAGAATAAAAGTAGGAGTACAAATACACGTTGAAAACAAGTTGTGGACATGAAGGTGGTGGATCCCACTACCTTCTCGTACAAGGTTGTGGACATGGATGTGGTGGATCCCACTACCTTCTCGTACAAGGTTGTGGACATGGATGTGGTGGATTCCACCACCCTCTTGTCCACACTAGTGGACGAAGACCCTCATTTTTCCACCATCATGTTGACATGAGATCTCCATTCCTTGGGCATTATGGAAGTTAGAAACAAGCATTTCAAGGTGAAAACCGGTGTTCCCTCCTAAATGAAGCCTGATTTGGGTATGAAGGCATAAAGGTCAACTTGATGAGAGTGAAAATCCATGACCAAGACTTGAAAATTGAAGAGAAAATTATTGCAATACGAAGAGTTTGAGATGAAATTGAAGTTGAGAATTATAAGAAAAGTCAAAATGCAAGAGGTTTTGAGGAAGGACAATCCATGTGAAAGAGCGAGTTTTGGACATGGATGTGGTGGATTCCACCACCCTCAAGTCGACACTTGTGGACATGAGACCCTTGATTTCCACTATCTAGTTAGAAGGAAATTTTCATTCGATGAATTTGGTGGCAATGAAATAATGTGGAGTTAAGGTTGGAGATTAGTTTTTCTTCAAGTATGGTCAGATTCGAAGGGCTGGAAAGATTATCAAAACGTTAAATTAGATTTGTAATAAGAGATCATTGGACATGAAACCAAATTGGAGTGAAATTGTTCATCAAAAAGGGAGTTTGAAGTCAAGATGCGAGTTAAAAAATATGTAAATAAGAAAGGGTAAACATGGAGTGGACATGGAAGGGGGAATTCCACCACCCTTATGTCCACGTTTGTGGATTTGAGGTCGCAGATTCACCATCCTCATGTCCACAAAGTTGGACATGAACCCCATGATTACCGCCAACCCCTTTGAACCAAGTAATTTAACCACAATTTAGATTTGGGGAAAGACATTGAGAAATAGTGAAAATCAGACTTCAAACACCATCATATTCAATCATACCAAGAGTGAAACTCAAAATTTATGAAAGAAAATCAGATTTAGAAAGCTTGAAATTACGAATCTGTTGGAGATTAAAATGGCTTAAGTGTTTTGATTGTAGTTTGCATTTGTTATCATGAGTTTAATTCAAGTTCCTTTTCTTGTTTTGCAAGGTGAAATGGAGGAGGAAGATGCTCGAAAGCACTTTGTACTAATGACAAGATCAAATTCAAAGACTTCAAGCAAAAATCTACAAATGGCCAGCCACCCATCAAAGAAGACAAACAAGAAGGTGGTTTGAGATCAAGGACAAGTTGAAGTCAAAGATGCAAGTTCAAGATGGAGACCAAAGAACAAGTTATGCAATAAAATGATTAAAGCTACAAGCAAAGAGGAAGTATCATCAACTTGAATTCCTTTCCAGAATCCAAGTTCAATTGGATCAAGAGCAATAATCCAAGTACATGAAGAGCCTCATCACTTCAAGAAGATCAAGGCCAAGAAATCAAAGATTTGAAGAACAAACAAATACGATGAGAAGATTTTCAAAAGATGGAAGAAGTTCATGAAGATGCAACAACTTGGGCCATCACAATTGAAGGCTTGATAATGTTGAGTATCAAGAGATATTTTCTCATAACCAAGGGATTTATCAAGTTTATAAGATAAACATGTTGAGGTGGTGCCCATTTATCTTCAACCAATTAGAAGGCTCTAGTTGCATTTGTCTAAGCACATTCAATCAGATCATGCCAAGTGTACACGTGGAGTCCACATAATGCTTATGCCTAACCTATTCTTTGATTGGCTCTCAAAAGCATTGTAATGTTCATATTGGCCCACAAGATGGTGCTTTGATGTAATTGGATGAACATTTAATGCTTATAGCTATTAGTTGGATTAGGGCATTGTTGGATAAATCTTGGCCCTTGATTTTGAATTGATCTTTGCCATCCATTGTAATTGAACAATTATAACAAGACAAGCCTTCTCATTTGTAACTAATTAGATTAGATTAACTAAGGCGGATACTTGTTGAAGTTGTTTCCATAATGCTATCAAAGTAATTGCTAATTCATTGTTGGTCTTCATGGTGGATTACTTGTGTTGCTTTGGAGTATTGCATGGTTTCTACATTTCTTCACTTAGAGTAGGATTTTATTTCATGTCAATTAGAAGTACTTTTTAGTTGAATGAAAGATATTTTGGATGCATCTTTGGTGAACTCGCTTAGGCCAAACCACTAGCTGCTTGCTGATTGTAAGTTTGTCTTGCGTGGTCGAATGATATATTCATGAGCTTTACTTCAATTTTTGCTTGCACATTGATATGCATCGATGGATGGTGTTAATGGAATGGTAATAGTTTGAACATCTTACATTTACCTTAGGAGATCACACTAGCTTGGTTGATGTCGATGACTAAACTAAGTCTAGTAGAGTCACAAAGACATTCACAGTTTTTTGTATTCTTAGAGTTAGATTAGATTTCTAAACCCTTCCCCCTTGCAGTTTGTTTTATTGGAAGAAGGTGAAGTATTTGATATCCATTGATTGAACAACGTAAGTCACTTTGTGATACCAGCATATCACATCAAAGGAACTAAGTGAAAGTCCACATTAAGAAGGAACCTTGAGGTTGTCTCATTTAATCACACAATCCATATACATTGTTTAGCATATGAGCTTCCTTATTCAAGAGAGAGTTGGAGATTTGGTGTTTCAACTCAGAATACCAAGTATTCGATTTTGCATGTTGTAGTGGCATAAAACTCACATCAACAGACACACCATTTACAAAATTGTGAATTTAAACACAGTGCGTGAGATGAAATCTCTCCTCTCAACTAAGGGGAGGCGCCCTTTTTATTGCTGCTGAAATCAACTAAAACCTATCTAGAAATGTATGCTAAATAAGGTTGGGATGTTACACATATCTCTTCGTCATTTTTTAGGAAGGATTTAATTTAACTTTCTGACAATTGTTCTTGATTCAAAACTTAAGAACTCACCAACTTCACTTTAAAGAATTAGCTGGAGCAACAATACCAATAGTCTTAGGATTAGCCGAAAGAAAAACCCTAAGCATACTAGTGAACTATTTAATTAAGAACATACTCAAGCTCATTGACTTATACACTATCCCACAATGATCAAATGATGAGGCAGCAATATATTATAGCACAAAGACTTTTAACATAAAGCAATTTCAGATATCTAACAACAAACAGAACCACAATACAAAGGCTATGAATTTGCGTTCACGTAAACGCTAACTTTCTATTTAAAAGCTTTCTCTTATAAATCAGATTAAAAGCTTTCTCTTATAATAGAACAAAACTCACACATCTATTTCCAATGAACTCAGGAAAACACTATTATTGTGACATAAGAACACAACAATAGTATAACAAGATGTCTCAACACAAAGTCTGAAATCACACTTGCTCTTTTATTCAATTGAAAATTCACTTGCACCATAGAAAGCAAAGTTTGTACTGCTGCAAAATTCCAGCAGAGTCTACTTGCATGTATAAAAGATGAATAATTACAATGGGCACCCTAGTATATATAGGTGAGGGGCTATGAGAAAGAAGTGGGATCATCCTAACTAACTTTGATTTATTCAACATTGAGAGTCCTAATCTATTTTAACTTGCAGTGTGATTACATGTAATTACATATTTTATTTTTGCATGTGATATGTCTAAACAAAAATGCATAAAACTATTTCCTAAAAAGCATGAAAATATGATTAGGTGTCTTGGGACACTTCTTCGTCATCTTCATCTCCGGACATGAATTCTTCAAACTTGCAAATTGATTCTCTCACCTCATCCAGATTTGGCCCGGATGTATTTCTTGCAACGACCGTTGTTTTGACGACGACGTCCAAATAGCCTATGACCACCACCCTATATTCTTCCAGAACAATTTACAATTTTATTGAAGAACACCTGGTAGCTGTGAACTTATCAATTGAAGCCAACGAGAAATGCTTGGCTTCAAGCTCTAAGTTATAAACTAGAGAAAACTATGATCCAAAGAAAACTATGAGTTTAAAAAGACAAAAGAAGCAGTTATAAACTGATTAAGAATCAATATCATAAGCATCAAATGCACTTTCAGTTGTGGTTAAGACTTTTAGCTTCGATCACAAGTGCTTTAAATACCCTCATTTGTGTAGGTCGGGAATTTAGGCCCGATTGCAAATGCAATTCGGGAATAAAAGTCCGATTTGCAAATAGAAAAACAAATTACTTTCAGTGTAGGATAAAAACTGAAATTCCAAAGAATTGGTTAAAATCTAACGCTAAAACAACAAAACTTGACAAAACGGAGACTAAAGATTTTAACCTTTCAACAATAAATGACATGACAACGTAAACACTTGAGAATATGTACCTCATACCTCGAAAAACATGCCTTAGAGTATATAGGCTATGATTTTGGATGAAAACTTGGTAGTGTTGTCCTATGATTTTGCCAAGCTGAAATCAAAGACAAGAGTTGGCTCTGGCTAGGGAACCTCTTTCGTTTTATGAAACAACGTAAGGACTAGAGTCCAGATCTTGAAGCGCCTTCTTCCATTCCATTGGGCTATAAAGTTAGGTGACCAAATTGACAAAAAGACAGAAATACACAAAAAGACAAAGACACAAACTTTGAACTTGTATTTACAAAACTTGTTTGGAGCTTTACTCATTGTAATGCTTCAGATGTCCGCTGTGAGGCAACGAAAATGGAGTCTCGTCCTGATATGCTGGCAAGTAGCTATTTTCACCAAATATTTGATGAATGGTGAATAGTCCACTCCACAAAGAGTTGAACTTTCCATGCATGCCCTCGGGTTTTTGCCTCTTGTCCCAAAGTAAGACAAGATCTCCAGCCTTGAAGTCTCTCTGCTTGGCCCTTTTGTCAAAGAGAACTTTGACTTTCTTTTGAGTTTGGCAATATGGTCCACCACTTGTGTGCATTGTTCCTCCAATGCAGACAAGAACATGATCTTGTTAGGGGTGCTTTCAAAGGTTTCATCCTCAATCGCCTTGGCCAACTTCATAGTAGGTAACTCCAAAGTAATGGGTATCTGAACATTTAATCCATACAATAATTGTAATGGGGACATACCAATTGCTTACTTGGGTGTAATGCGGTCTGCCCACAAAGCATCGTACAATGCCTTGTGCCGTGACCTTTGGTTTTCATCCAAATTCTTGATGATAGTGACCAGGTTCTTGTTGCTGGATTCAGCTTGACCATTACCTTGAGGGTAATAATCAGATTAACGTGCAAGGGTGATACATAATCATAACAGAACTGAGTAATGTCATATGAGTAGAACAAAATTGCATTTGGTGTCCCTCGTAACAGATCTTGTGAGGGACACCAAATCTTGATATGATGTTCTCCTTTAAGAAGCTACATACCACTCCGGAAGTAGCATGCATAGCCTTCACCCACTTGGTGAAGTAGTTTGTTGCAGTGAGAGCATAAGTATGTATGTCTTGCACTTGAAGATGGATTGATGACACCAATGAAATCAGGTCCCCATTTCTGAAATGGCTCCTTAATCGCGGCTGGTTTCAAGGGTAATAGTGACCAGGTTCTTGTTGCTGGATTCAACTTGACCTTTACCTTGAGGGTAATAGTCAGATTAATTTGCAAGGGTGATACCATAATCATAATAGAACTGAGTAATGTCATATGAGTAGAACATAGCTGCATTGTTTGTCACGATCTTGTGAGGGACACCAAATCTTGAAATGATGTTCTCCTTTAAGAAGCTACGTACCACTTCAGAAGTAGCATGCATAGCCTTCACCCACTTGGTGAAGTAGTTTGTTGCAGCGAGAACACAAGTATGTATGTCTTGCACTTGAATACGGATTGATGACACCAATGAAATCAAGTCCCCATTGCTGAAATGGCTCCTCAATCATGACTGGTTTCAAGGGTAATGTTGCTATCTTCTGCTTGTCGAGGAACTGCTAACATAGATCACACTTACATACCCAATTGTACGCACTTGGAAGAGAGTAGGCCAGTAGTACTTCGCCCTCAAAATCTTATGGGCTGTCATTGGAGCATAAAAATGCCCACCACATGCCAGGTTATGGAAAGATTCCAATAACCACGCTTGCTGTCCTTTGTGAACACACCGCAGAAATGTGCCATCCAAGTTGTGCTTGTACAAACCGTTATCCTAGAGGGTAAAATTTGTAGCTTTAAGCTTCACGTTCCTCTTTTCCTTATATGACAAATGCGATGGGCATTCACCATATGCAAGATAATGAGCAATGTTGGAAAATCACTCTTCAGTTGAACTGCCAAATAGAACTGTAGGAAGAGATTCAGAACTCTCCCCTTCTTTGATCAGTTTATTCTCGACCATAAGTTGACGCAAACCTTTCCCACGAATCAATTTCATAGGCCTGATTTCCATGTCGTATTCCTGAACCTTGGTGATCCAGTTTCCTCTCTTTGTACCAAAATCTTGTTGTGTCAAAATTGACTTTACAGTAGTATTTGGAACCAAAACAAAAACATGTGAATTCAAAATGTAGTACATGAAATGTTTTACTGCTTTAACCCTGACAAACACATGCTTTTCCATTTTTGAATGTTGTAGTACATGAAATGTTTACCGCTTTAACCTTGACAAACACATGCTTTTCCATTTTACTCATTGTTTTTCTATACCAAAATTACAGACATAGTATGCTCGAAAGCATAACTATACTTAATGAAGTTTTTTGTGTAGTCCAGGAAGACTAACACTAGGGCATTCACGATTGCTTCCTTTATTTCTGCAGAAAATGCCTTACCTTCTGCACAACATAGAAAAATAGTTTAACCTTTCATTATATCCACGATATTTTGAGTATTCTCTGTGAAGTTTGGAACAAACCTTTGCAGCAAATTCACCTTTCTAAAGAAAGTGTGTATTGCTATTTTACTTGATGGTAGAGAAATGCCTTGAATAGATTTTACCCTTTTGGGATCAATTTTGATACCTTCTTTGGACAAAATGTGTCCCAGAAGCTTGTTATCTATCACCCCAAAAACTAACTTCTTGGGGTTTAGAGAAATTCCATGCTAGTGGCATCTCTCCAACACTTGCTATAAATGATAAAAATGGTCTTGCCGTTTTTTGGAGAAAGCGGTCAAGTCATCCAAATATACAACAATGAACTTACGAAGGATTCCTTGAAGGGCAAGATCCATTGCTCTCTAAAAAGTTGCACATGCATTGATGAGAGAAAACAAAATTCTATTGTGTGCAAAGGTGCCCCATGGTATTGTGAATGCAGTCTTATGTTGGTCATCCTCGCTGACTTCAATTTGGTTGTAGGCAGAAAAACCGTCCAACATGGATAACATTTGGGATGCTGTCGTTGTTTGTAATACCTAATCCATTACTGGAAGTGGGTAATTATCTTTCAGTGATAGCTGATTGAGTAAACTGAAATCCACACATATGCGTCTTTCACCATTATTTTTCCACGGAACAATGTTTGCTATCCACATTGAATGGTGGATAGGGAAAATGATTCGCGCATTCAAAATATTTTGAATTTCAGATAGATCGTACCTGAAATCTTTGGATTATAATGTTGCTGCTTCTGTCTGAATGGGACAACACCAAGCTTGAGGGGTCTATCATGCTGAACCTCCTTCGACCGAAAAGATTTGAGATCATGATAAGAATAAGCCAATACATCAATGTACTAACACATCAATGAAGTAGACATTTTCTTTTCCTCTGGAATACAACACTTACCAATGTTAATCATTTTCGGATCAACTTTTGACCCAAGATGTTACTTTTCATAGTCCATTGTAGAACTAGCTCCAGTTTTCTATTGCTTCTTAACATACCAGTCATGCTTATTGAACAGCTTTTCAAGCAAAACCAATTCTTTAGGAATCTTGTTTCCCTTCAATTGAGGAAACTCTTCTCCAGTTTCAAGATCTACATCCAAGACTGATTCTCGGGAAGATGATTCGCTTCCCTCGAAGTACAATTCGTCAAAGTTCTCTTTTGTTTCGAGAAAGTTGATGATTTGCTTGCCATCATTGAACACTTGCCAATGATCTAAGTTGTTTGGAACACTTGGTTTGAAGATCGGTTCAATTTGGTCAATAAATGTAAAAGGTGTTATGCATAAGTTGCCTCCCACGTTCTTACAAAACTTATATCCAAGTAACATTCCACAAGAGGCGAGGACGTCTGTGACCAAGATGATCATTTTGATCTTTTTATCAGGGACAGATGCGAATGTGAATTGCACATCTTGAATCTGCCCCATAATGGGCACTTGCTTATTCTCCATAGAATAACAATTTCCAAATGTTTTAGTCAGGGGTTAACCCCAATGCATCTACCACTTTGATTGGCATTACGTTGTTCAAAGCACGTGAGTCGATAACGCAGTTACTAAGTTTGAAGTAATTTATTAACAAAGAAATATAGAAGGGTTCTATCTTTCCAGGAATGGATGATGGTATAGTAACCAAGTTATTTAGTAGGCTCTTAGGCTTAGGGGCAATAGTTGACCCTTGAATGGGTTGTGTTTCCTTAACATACTTAGCAAGTGTATCTAGCTGATTTTGATTAGCTTGCAGGTATTCTACCTTTTAGACATTTGGATTTTTATTTTTTTGGCATGGTTAATAATGTCAAAGGCTTGAAATGAACTCACTAAGGAAGAAGAAAAAGTTTTAGCCTAAGGCTTGGGGTTAGACATACTGGGTTGAGGTGTACTTGAAAAAGGAGGAATATGTGCACTTGCTTAGTTCTTGCGTTGTCCTTTGAAAACAATCACAATGGTGTTCCCCCTTTTTGTAAGGGTTATTGGCTTTTGAGGAGCGCCTTTAATGAGTCATGGTGAAAGATGCTCCTCAGAAACCAATAACCCTTGCAAAAAGGGAATTCCATTCCTAGTGCATTTGAAGGACAATGTGGGATCTAAGTAAGTGCACCATTCATCCTACTTTTTCAAGTGCACCTAAACCCATTACGTCTAATCCTAAGCCTCAAGCTAAAAAAATTTCTTCTTCCTCAACGAGTTCATATTAAGCCTTTGACATTATTGACCACACTAAGAAAAACAAATTCAAATGTCTGAGGCAGAATATCTACAAGCTAATCTAGATCAGCAGGATAGACTTGCCAAGTATGTCAAGGAAGCCCAACCCATTCAAGGGTCAACTGCTGCCCCTGAGCCTAAGAGCGTACCCAATAACTTGGTCACTATACCATCATCCATTCCTAGAAAGATAGAACCCTTATACATTTTCTTATTAATACATGGTTTCAAAATTAGTAACTGTGAAATCAACTCTGGTGCCTCAAACAACGTAATGCCAACCAAAGTGGTAGATGCATTAGAGTTAACCCTGACTAAAACATTTGGAAATTGTTATTCTATGGAGAATAAGCAAGTGCCCCATATGGGGCAGATTAAAGATGCACAATTTGTATTCTCATCTTTCCCTGAAAGAAAGATCAAAATGACTGTCTTGGTCGCAGATGTCCCTGCCTTGTATGGAATGTTACTTGGATGTAGCTTTTGTAAGGATGTGTGAGGTGAGATCAATATGGACGTGTCTGAAGAAAGAATATCTGTAAAAGGTGTTATGCAGAAGTTGCCTCCTTAGAGGGAAACCAAGACCAAAGTAGGGTCAAGTCCAATGATCCACATGCATAGATCTTGTTCAAATCAGCAATAATGGGAAACTATTACTTGCACATTGATGAGATTTCAGAATTTGCACAAGATTGGTCTAAGGCATTTGAAGGCTCCACATGCCTCTCAGATAGTGAAAGATTTGCAGATAAAAGTGAAGACCAAGTGTCTCAATCTAGTTTGAATGAATCTTTTGTCATGGTTGATAAAGCTCAAAGTTCTTACCCAAAATTTTGAAGAAGTTAGTGCTAGCATCTCTAATGACATTTAGACAGTAGAGTTTGACAATAGTTGTGCATCTCCAGGATCTGTTGTGGGGATTGTTCTGATATCTTTGCAAGGTGAAAATTTTCCCTTTTCTTTCAAGCTGCAATTGAACACCAATAACACAACTGAATATGAGGCCCTTGCTATTGGGTATTGAATTTGCACACAAAAGAGGTATTAGCAATCTACATGTTCAAGGGGATGCCAAGATGGTTGTATCAAGTCAGGAATCAGTATCAAATAAGAGATGAGACTTAAACACTATCAGAACTTGGTATGGGACTGCATTGAACCATTTGATGCTTTCAATATTTCAGTAGTTCAAAAAGAGTTAAATGATAGAGCTGACTCTCTCGCTGCATCAACCACGATCTTGATACCACATAAGGATTTTGCTGATAACTTGTACCAAATTGAGTGTTTATGTCCCTAATACACATGAGTAATGTGCAAGATATCATCCTTGCAATCTAGACTAAAAGTCCCAATTGCAAAAGATATTGCAAACTTACAAATGCTTTGCAATTGAAAGTTAAGATTCCAATAACAAAAGAAACTTTGTATAAAACAAGTCCCATGCTTTTAGGACTTTATCTTCCAATTGCAAGGGTATTTGGAAAAAAGTTTTACAAATTTCTTGTGATCGGGACCAAAACTTCCAATTACAAAGGAAGTTACAATACGTTAAAGAAAAAACATGTTCTCGCGGTTTTGAAGCCCAATCTCCAAATCATGCAGTCAACAAGATACAAAGCTTTAAACAACGATGACTATGGTATTTAGATGAAACCAAAATACATTAGGGATTTGTAAACACCAATCTTTAAACACAAATCTAAAAATTACTAACGCAAACTGTAGTTCAAGTCTTAAAAATGAAAACAAAAACCTGGATCAAAGGAAAAAAAACCAAAAGAGGTGATAAAATGATATGGCCAAACTTATGAATGTGTGAAAAATCCGCTTGGCAATGACTAGGTTCAATCACAACAGATGCACATTGATTTGCACAAGGGCTTCGGAGGGAAATGAAGAGGCGAAAAATGATTAAAATAAAACTTAAAATGAGTTTAAATGTTAAAAGGGAAGTGTTATAGATCAAATCGAAATCAACCTCATTAGCATTAATTGCACCTGTTATTGTTGTTGGGACTTATAGTTCTGACCACAACAATGTTACAATCACCCAAACTATGCAATTCAAGGCTTGAGGCCCGAACTGCTAGTGCAATTTAAGACTTAAAGTCGGATTTGCAATAAACGAAGCAAACTACTTGCAGCGTAGGATAAAAGCTCCAAAATTGCAAAAACTAACTTTAAGACAACAAAACTTGCAAAATGGAGACCAAAAACTTTAACCTATTGATGATAAATGACATGACGTAAATGCTTGAGAATATATAGTTCATACCTTGAAAATGTGTCTTGGAGTACACAAGCTACAATTTTGAACAAAAATTGAGAGACAACATGTCACACTTTGGTATCTCTGTCTCATAAGTATGCTTGTCAAACATGATAATAAATTGCTTGGTACCATATTGTATTCCATTTTATCATTATCCTTAATGTTGGCAAAGTGGACCATGTGTTTTGCAAGTTCTTGGCTATATCCTTGCTTGATCTATTGTTAGAATTGCTTTGGAGGCTTATGGCAGGTAATTGATTTAAAAACTTACTTATTGTGGTTGTGGGTTCTACAAACACAAGTTGGTTGAAATTGAAGCCATGTTTTGATCCCATTTATTCCCATCAAGGTGCTAATGATGAATGTTAAATAGTACATATCTACAATAGATTGGTTATAGTCATATTCCATTTATCAAGTTAATCTCTTTAAATCTTCTTTCTAAACCTGATTTGGAATAATGTTAATGTCTATACTGTCTTATTTCTTTATGAACAAGTTTTCATTATCATACTAACAATATATGTCGGTATGTACATATAGCTATATGCTTATGCATGTCGAGGCAAGTTAGTCTAACAATTATGGCTTCTCAACTTCAGTTGTCTCTATCTCATTTACACGTGTGTGTATATATCTTAGTTTTCCTTTTGGACATGCCCCCCATTTAATATTTTGCCATTGTGAGAGCTTCGAGAGTGAGGATTTGTGAAAATTTGTGAAGGAAAAAATGGTGTTGAAGACCCATGTACAATGGTGAAGAACTAGTTGGGTAAACTTAACTGCCAATTGTTTTCATCCTCTATATTGTCTTCAGCAAAAATATTCTTATCTTAGCTGTTGTAGATGATAATATGCATAGGTGCCTTTGGTTTGTCTATTGACATTCTCATATAGAGCAAAGCAAGGTTGGCATTGCTTTATGATATAATGATTATTTAATGTATTATTTATATAAATATTAATATGTCCATCAAAGTGCGAGGGCAAAAATCAAATGGTTCCTGCCCTCTGTTGTGAGGTTTTCACACCATTGCCCCATTGCAAATAGGGACCCTCTCTTTTCACTCGTAGTTGTTAGGTTAGTTAGGTTTTTTGCGGTAAATTTGGTAGTTCAAAGCTTTAAAGATTGAGGGGTGACTAAGAAAACAAGTGGCCAAGTTGCGATCATAAAGTGGGAACGTTGAAATTAAAGTCCCTTGGGGTCAAGTTATAGTGGGTATAACTAAAAATCCTAAATGTATTTAAATTTTGGCTAGTCAATTAGTCAAAAATACATTATAAAGGCATATTCCATGCATAAGGGCCTCAAAATCCTTATAGAAATTAATTTTCCATATTTAAAATTGTCAAAATCTTAAGGAAAATCATTTTTTCTTTGTAAAAATATACAAAATCCGGACTTACTATGAATTTCCCTACTTATTTTGATCAAAACCGGACTTCTATGAATTTCCCCACTTATTTTGATCAAAATCCGAACTTATAATGAATCTCCCCACTTATTGGCATTTTCTTGAAAATTTTCTGTGTTGGGGATAAAATCTAGACAGACTATGAATTCCCTCACTCTGGATAGCATTTGCTTGAAATTTTTTCTAAGTGTTGAAATTGACCAAATACAATGCAAATTTGCCTTTGGTTTTGTACTTAGCCAAATTTTGGAAGGTGAAGTTGGAACTAGCCAGACCCAAGTCATTTTACCCTTGGGAGTAACTTGTTTTGGCTAAAAGTTTTGTACGTCACTAAAACTATGACTTATGAAGCTGTAACTTTAGGCAACGTCTCATGAAATTTCTCTCTCCTCTCAACAATAGGGGATGCTCCCTTCTTACTGTAGGTGGCTTCAATAGAGACCTAACTGAAATTAACACAGGGCAGTTCTTCTTAATCAATTCCTCCTTTTTTTAGGAATAATTTGTACACAACTCTCCAACTTAACAAAAGGTATCTACTACTACGATAATGCCGGTGGCTCAGGGGTTGATGTAAGAACAACTCCAAAGACAACAATCTACTTTTATATTTTGTGGAATAAGTACATGAATCCAAAGTCTCCTGGGATTATCCCGGATTAGGATTCAATTAGAATAACCAGTAAGGCACATAGTCTCTTACTGGATACTCCCACATTTAATAAAAACACTTACAATTGAAGCCCAAAGTCTTTGGCTCTAAGTAATTGCAGCCACTACTAACTATAAAAATCCTTCCTCTTGAAGCACAAAGTCTTCAAGAACCTGAATCGAATGCTTAAATGATTTACACAAGACAAAATATAAGTTGAATTAAAGATGATCAATCAATGCAACATAAGAATACATCAACTAATCTCAAGGTTCACAACACAAAGATTGAGAACTCTTACTTCTTCTATTTGGTTCAGAAAATTTGTACCAAGAAACACAAAGTTTTCAAGACACGAGATCTTAGCATAGTCTTCGTGCACCAAATGAAAGATGAAAATATACAATGAGCTCACTCCTTTATATAGGTGAGTAGTAGAGGAAAAGGTGGAGAAATAAAGGGAAACCCTTAACCACCTTTGACTTATTGAAAAGATTCTATTTGACTTATTCAATATTACGAGGCCTAAAGTACTTGCAACCTGATTACATGAAACTACTAGGTACATGTTCCCCTGTATTTACAACTTGTTCATGTTCTACATGTAATCTGTCATAAAAACTACACTTGTTCTATTAAAGCATATGAAAAGATGAGCGTCCGTGACACTAAAGAGCTGTCTTCAGAGAGCATTTATAAAATATTCGAATCTACTGAGAGACTCATGTACAATTGCAGGATCCAGTGCACCTGTATGTTGTGTAATGACAGTTGTTTTATGAACTGTACCTGCACACCTAGAAATGACCTTGTACTCCTTAATGTTCTTCTGAAGATGTTTAAACAAAAATTTATAGCTTGTTAATTTATCAATCGTGCTGAAATCAAAGTTATCCGCCTCAAGCTCTAGACCAATAACTCTTGCGAACTCTGTCACAACAACTTCTTCCTTATCCATTTTGCCATTTTCAGCAGTCACTCTGCATGTCAGTTCCTAAAAACCATCACTGATCATGCGCTCCCGTTCACTGCACAAGCTCGCAACTGTTTTTATCTCTGTCACTAGTCCCTAGATGACCTGTTGTTTGTTGATCATCAAGTCTGAGTAATCGTATTACATATCCAATGAGGAAATGACTCTGTACTCACGTAGTGCATCTAGATCAGTGTTTGACATAGTCCTCCAAACATTCAAATCTTCCTCCAACACCTTCAGTTGCTGGTTGAATGTTGTAAGGAGCTCATTCAAACTTGTGACAGTTTGCTTTACATGTCTCAACACCCTGTATGCATCTCAAATCACTTGCACACCTTGTGATTCCAAGTGACCGCACCGGTCATCAATAGCCTTGACTTTTCACTCAAACTGTTCGGTATATCTGTTAGCCTCTTTTGGGAGAGATGGGATCAACTCGTTGTGAGTTGTTCATCTTCTCAATTGTTTCTAGAAGGCGTGCATTTTCTTCATTCAGTCAATTCTTCTTTTCCCATAGTTTGTCATTCCTTTTAGTAAGCAGAACAACTGCATCTTGTGCACCTTGTTGACACCGCAACCGTGTTTGTTTACCAAGTTCAACTTTGGTGAACTTGTAGTCAGTGGTATGAAGTTCTTCAGTCGGTTTATCAACAAGTGGCTCAGCAACGTCAACATATTTGATCTCATGTTCATCAACCACAACTCTGGACACCGTTTTTGTTTTTTGTTCTTCAAAGTCTTAGCCTTGTTGTGTTGACTAAAATCAAATTCTTCAGGAGGAACATCTTGTTTCTTCCTCTTTTGAGTGATAGAACTCATCCATGGATGTAAAGAGAAAGAAGACGACTGAGATGCTGAAGTAGTAGTCATGGTAGTCACTGATTCAGTAGTGACTCTAGTAGGAGTCTCGGTTTGGATTGCTACTGGTGTCAAGCTACACCGTGAAACCTCGGCCATGAGCTGCTCAAATTGTGCAACTGAATTGTCAAACAGTGTCATAGGTGCATCAAACATAGAAGGAAAAGTAGAGTATGCATCAAATACATTCTCTAGGCTGCCATAGTGATCCTCTGTAGTATATGCTGGAGCAACTGAAGAGATAGGCATAGCAGACGTGATCAAAGAAGAATCCACTGGAGGTACGTGCACTGTAGAGAAAGAGTCCGCATCTGTATCGAGTGGAGACATGGGAGCTTCATCTGATCCAGGTGCTGAGCCAGGTGCCGTAGGTATTACTTCTGCTCTTTGAAGCTGAGATACTTCTAGAGTGATAGTATCCTGCTACTCTTCTTCACTATCAGACAATTTAATTGTTTCAAGTTCCACCTCTTCATTTGCTACCACAACAGGCTCAAGAGCCTTGACTGTAGCTTTCCCCCCCTTGATGGTGAGCTTTTCAATGCTTTTGATTTTTGATGCTGAGGCATCATTCTTACCTTTCCCTCTGATCTCAGATTTCAATCCAATCGGAGCAGCAAGATCAAAGCCTTTTCCCGGCTTGATTTTAATGCATTTCAGGCCTCTCCTCTTTAACCAGACGTTGGTATTAGCCAAGATACTTTGTAACCTATCCTAGATAGACATAGTTTCCTTCATTGACCATGAAGGTGGCAGAATGGACAAGCTCTCTACAGGATGTTTTAGATAAGAATATCACCATCATCTTCAACTCCATCAGGAATCTGTGCTAAGTTAAAATCTACAATTTGCTTCACTGCTAACCGACAATAGTCCATTCTCCTAATATCAACCTTAATACGAAGGTCAATCTAGATGTCCTCAAGGCGATGAATGTGCATAAATTGCCTTCTCATTTTGTCGTTCATGCCTCTCCAGTCAAAGAAACTTCTGGCCATAAACTTCTTGAGAGTTATCTCCTGAAGTTCATACTCCATGCGTTTAGCCTTGGGAACTGTGTCCAAATAGTACCCTCCAATCTTGAAAGGATTCCACAAAGAAATACCCACTCCAGGCTTGTGGAATGTTGACTGATATGCCTGTATAGCCATGAGTTTCCTCGCCAAGTCCATCAAAATGATTTTGTCGATGGGATAATGTGGCAAGGTGTAGGGCTCACCCCGAAAATAACCAACTCAGAGATATGTAAAGTTGGGAAACTGTAGGAAGAGGCAACTGTACTCATTCACCTTGTTCTAGGCCTCGTTTGATTCCCGCTTCTTAGGAAGCTCCTTGTCAAATAAACACATGTAGTATCCATAGAAAGCATCTTGCACTCTTCGGTAATGAACTTGGTTGGGTCTCCAAATCAGCTACTCATAATAGTCCCGCACAGGCATCAGTGATCTATCTCCTTTGGTTGAGAGGCCGGAAGAGGATCGAAGGGCAGCAGCAATATGCACCAGGTAAGAATTCATGTAGAATGTGCAAGTGGTAGTAACCTGAGACAACTGCTCGCAAAGAATGTCACTGATCATCTCTCCCCAAAAGATCTTCTTCTTTGATCTATTATCAAGGAGATAAACTTATACATCCATGGCTCGAAAGTGTTAGATTCCTCAAGGCCTCCAATTCTGCTAAGCAATGTGATTAGATCATTAATCTCTTCTTTGAACTCTGATCGGTGAACGCCCTTAGGCCATCTTGGAGTTTTATCCTCATACTAGTCGATTTTCCCCACTGTGGATGTATGGAAATAGTGTATGGATGTTACCTTTTGATCAATGGATGGCAAGTCTGGAAAGATAATTGGGACTTAGCCAATTTTTGAAAGATCCATACATGGCCATACATGGATCGATTTTCCCCATGATAACTTTTTTCTTTTTTTAATAAATAAATTAAAACATTGGAAATTAATTAAATATAAATGGAGGCTTCTAGAAGATGGGAGTTTTTTTAATCCCACATTGCTTGTGAGAGGTGCATGCAAGACTAAATTACCTTTAAAAGAGCAATGGCAGCTGCAATATAAATATACGAAGGGACTGGCAGCTAAGTTGAATCACCAAAGTGAAGCAAGTTAAGGCTGGAGTAGAGTTTGTTCTAGCAAGGGAGAGCTGAAAATTGATCCAAGAGAAAGAGGCATCATGTACAACCATAAAGTCTGAGATGAATGAAGGAAAAAACCATGAAGCATAGAAGGTTTGAGTTTTTCTTGGAATATCCCAAGTTGCTTTCATGTCTTCAAGCATTAGTGGGATTTATTGCAGACCTTGATTAAGGAGAAAACCACAAACTGTAAAGGCATAAGGGGCTGAAGATATCAGTTTTCAGGTCAAAGTCTGAGGATTTGCAGTAGCAGGGGCGATATTTGGAAAAATCATATAAAATCATAAGGCCTCAAACACACCAAGGCTTGTTTGCAGATTGATTCTCAGGGAAAAACATACATTTTGTAACCAATTTGAGGCATTAAAGAGCTGAGGTAAGTGAGTTACATGCAAAAGTCTGAAAACTACCTCTCAGAATCAATTTTTCTCCACGTAAATCTGAGTTTTCTTAATGAACAGAATCTGATTTGGGACCTATGTCAGACCTTTTGCAGCATCTTGGGACTCATCTTAAGCCATGAGAAGTCGGAAAATTTCATACTTGCAGATCCAAATCTGAAGTTTTCCTCAGACTGGGCATTTTTTTTTCTAAAATAATAGAAAATGATTTAGAAGCCAAAGTAGCCCAGACTTGTTTGCTGAGTCATCCTTGGCCAAATACCAACCGTTTGCAACCATTTTCAGTCATTAGGAGGACAAGGTGAGTGAGTTATGAACGAATGTCTGAGGACAACTTCTGAAAATCATTTTTTTCTTGTCAAAATCTAGGTACGTTTTTTGACTACAATCTGATTATGCATGAATTGCAGACCCTCTGGCATTGTTCCAAGCATCATTTGAGCCATTCTAAAGTCTGAAGACACAAGTTGCAGACCTCTGCAGACTTTTCCAAACAGGGGCGATTTTTATTAAATTTCTCATAAATTCAAGACTTCACCAATCCAAAAATTTGATAGTGCTGAGTCTTTGTTAGGACCTTGTGTATCCAAAGCACCATCTTCGCCACTCAAACTCATTCGAAAAACACAGGTTGCAGGTATGTCTTCAGAACTGGCATGAGTAATAAATGTGATTTTAATGCTCAATGAGGCCATGACTTTGATTCCCAATCCACATGGGAATTCATGGAATTGATAGGGCTAAATTTCACAAGACATTAGGATTGAATTCCATGATTTATCTTCAGACTTGTTCATGTCCTCAGAATATCAGATTTTAATAAAAAGCTAATTTTCTCGTTTTTTGGCCAAGTGTTGATTGATTTCCTCTACCTTAGGATTCTAATCCAAGTAATTTTTTAGTTCCATCTTTCAGTGGATCGAATACTATGTTAAGGTGTGGAATTCATAGGCTAATCCATGGATTGATGCAGAGATTTCAAGTCTGAAATTTATTATTTGTTTAAATCCTTTACCATTCTGACTTCGAGCTTTGTACCAGGAATCATGTTCGGATCAAAGGCAGGGATAGTCACAAGGAAGTGAACAAATGAAGCTGGAAGACAAGTTCAAGTTCAAAGACAAGGATAGCAGTGAAGGAGGACTAGTCTAAAGTGATCGAGTTCAAAGGAAGACAACACTTCAAGATGATGCACTTCAAAGCTGGAACAAATGAAAGAAAATTCAAGGATTGAGATGAAGGAATTATCTAAAGATCAAGTCTTCATTAACCAAGGACATGGGACAAGTTTGGATTTAAAGGAGTTCACAAACAGGTTCAAGGACATTCATGTGTCCCTATGCAAGTCAACTTTACATTTGATTAAATGCTTGAAGAATAAGGACTATCTTATAGGGAGATCAACTTGTCACTATTCGCATCAATTTTCCATAAGGATCAAAACATGATTCAGCTCAAGGACAAAAGGGGTACATTTTATGAGGACTTCATTCTATGCTTGTCCCTATCAGTTTTCCACCAAGAGGATGAGCAAGAATCAAAGCAAGGATTGGACAAGGAGCATGAAATCAATCAATCCCTATGACAAGCAAATTTCCACCATGGGTGATTGCATGGGGGAACTTAGTGAAATGTTTGTCAAGTTCATTAGAAGGGAGAAGGAGAAGGGAGTGCACATCTTGGGTGATGAGTTGGTGGCTTCCTTGCTTCCTATTGGTCCTCAAGCCATTGAATTTTCTCATTGGCTCATTTTATGGTGCTTCATTTCTATTGGCTATTTTTGGTTGCCCTAATTAGGGTTTGTAATGGATTAAAATAATCTAGGTCGTTGGTTTCAAATCAATCTTGGTCATTCATTGTAATTGGGGCTCCTATATAAACCCCACCCCTATCATTTGTAAAGTAGGACTTGTTGGAGAATTGTTGCTAATATAATGCCAAATTTGCTCTACTTTTCATTGTTGCATCTTGCATGGTGAATTGTGGTGATCAAGTTTGAATTATTGCATGGTGATCCACATTTCCTCACTTAGATTAAGATTTTAGTTTCATGTTGTTTAGAAGTAGTTTAGTTGGATGTCTTGCATGGTGAATTGTGGTGATCAAGTTTGAATTATTGCATGGTGATCCACATTTCCTCACTTAGATTAAGATTTTAATTTCATATTGTTTAGAAGTAGTTTAGTTGGATGTAAGAAATTGTGGATGCTTACTTGTTTGACTTGAAAAAAACTAGGCCACTAGCCTCTTGCTGATGGTAAGAGTGCCTTGTGTCGTAAGCTAGTGATTGCACTCAACTTCAATTGCTATTCAATCTTTAGTTTGCATCCATTGATGAGATTGAAAAGGAGATATTGATATGAAAATCATTCTAATATACGTTAGAAGCTTGCACTAGGTGGGTGGAAGTCGCTGATAAAACCACATATAGTAGAGTCCAAGTCATCCATGCTTCCTTCCATTCATAATTGGGTGTTTGATTCTGCATGTTGTAGTGGAACAAAACTCACATCAACACCCCCTAGTGGGTAGACTTGAGCTAAATTTCAATGGTGTTGCTTGGGGCAACTTGGGGATCTTTGGTGCCAGATGCATAATCAGGAATGCTGCTGAGGGTACAAATGATTAAGTAAAACTGCAAGCACTCCTTGTTGGTAGACTAGATAGATATAGAGAGGGTCTCGAGGATGTGTATCAATGCCATATGATGGAAAACCATTTTGAATTGGAAGCTGAGGAACATACTAGAGCTGGTTTGGCTAGTACTTTACAGGTTGGAAAATTACTCAATTCAGCACTATTACAGGAAGGTGAACCAGGACGCAGACAAGTTTGGAAAATCTTGTGTATGAGTAGTCAAAGGAAATCATCGTCTTTGACAATCAAAGTAGATGGCACAATTTTTCTTGGGAATAACAGGATCTTAATTGGATGCCAAAGTACTGTTGTCACTGAAGGATTGAAAGGCATGTAAGGCTTGAGTAAGCTGGTCTTTGATGGGAAAACTAACCTGAAGGCAATTTTGAGATATTCACCAACTAAATCTGGAAGATCTACATCTAGAACAAAAAATAGAAATGTATCTCTGCTGATGACTTGAATGTGAATAGTCACCTCTAGCTGCAAGCAAGGCTCAAGAAGAAATGGGCAGAACTGCCATATTCTCATAGAAGTACCATTTTGGATTGGTGGCACCTCTATTGCCTCTCTCAAATGTGAAAAACCAGACTAATCTCTAGTGAACATATGATGCAAAGTTGGGAATTTCTCTTCCCTTCTCATGTGGGAACGAAAAGTCTATTAAAGGACTTCTTACTGCTCAATGAATATCAAGTGGAGCCAAGAATTGCTTTAAGACTTTCCTCATGCCTACATTGACTCCTCTGGTTGATTTGATTGACAAGTTGTTAGAATATGAATAATTGCTATAATTGGGCAAAGTATTGTGCAGAGTTGTTGAACATAAATATGACGACTTCTCAATTGAAAGTTTGACATCCTGGAAAAATACAGCTGTCGGGAGTTGGCCATTGCAAACTATGTTCAAATAAGGTTCTAGGAAGTGCCAGTAAATGTAGTGAAAGGATACGACAACTCCAAAGGTGACTATGGAAGAGGTATTTTCAAAGCTGAGGCTTAAGGAGAACGGCTCCCTAAAGGTAAGATTTTGTCACTACCATGAGTGGGCTGACTATGTAGAAGAGTAGTTTCAAAGCTGGGGCTAAAGGAGAACAACTTTTATTTAAGATTGTCCGCTTAAATAATCATATATAATCTTAAATAATCAATTATTTAAGATAATTGATTATTGAAGATTGTCTACTATGTAGAAAGGTAGTTTCAAAGCTGGGGCTAAAGGAGAACAACTCACTAAAGGAAGGCTTTTGCATTACCATGAGTAGGGCTGATTGAGGAAACTTGGAGGAATATAGGAAATACATCAATGATAACCCAAACCTCTTAACAACAGAAATGACATCACACATCAAGTAACTCGTAGAAGAAATCATGTATATCCTATTTAACAACACATGTGGGGATATGGGTTCACCACTTAGTGTGTTGGTTACGTGGCGGTGTTGTTGATGTGCCCACCAAGGTTCAAACCCCTGCTGGGCCATTGTGATCGCGGGCTTGTGCCTTTGCTGATCCAATGTGCTCTCCGATTTGAGCCTTAACTTTGTTAAATGGGGATGAGGTCCCCTGTTTGTGGGCTCACTGGTGCATAGCTTCAGGTCAAAAACATTGCATGTGGGGAAACATGTGCGTAAGATATGACTTAGGATGAAGGAGAAGAGGAACCAGTGAATGAATTGTGAAATAGGCCATCCAAACTACTATATCGAAAACTTATCTTTTTAAAATTTTAATGTAATGGGCGCCAACCTCTTGGCAGCATCTTGGGTATCTAAACAATAATATATATTTTTTTAAATCAATCAGATTTCCACAATCCATAAGAATTTACAATTTGATTTCTGGATTTGATTGATGCTAAAAACTACACACAATCAAATCCAGAAATCAAATTGTAAATATATTTTTTTGTTAGTTTAACTTTTCCACAAGAAAGAAATTTGGTTGTAACAAGACACTCTTTGTTCTTTGCACCTAAATCTCTTGTAGGAGAGATATTTTTAATCGACCTACCGGATATTTACTTACAACCTTCTTCTAACAACTACAAAATGATGTGATGAGGAACTTAGGAGGGGTTGATTTAGGAAACAGTTTCTAGAAGTGTTCACTTGAAAACTATTCATACTATGCATATTTATACTTGCAAAACTTCTTATTGACCTTTTCATTCCAGCAGTAGTAATTTATGGATATTAGATTGTTATCCATTTGTTAGCCTGAGTCATCATTAGCATCCCCATGTATTAAATTCGTGCAACTTTTTTTTATCTTCACCAGACTTTAAATAGCATGCCTTAAGACTAAGTTTTATCTGACATCTTGTATTCTTCACGAGTACTCAGTTATTCTCGTGATTGGCACATTGGAGTTGGAGTTTGTATTGTGTGAACCGAAAGAATGGTTCTCAAAATGATGCCAGACATATTTAGGAGCATAGATAGAAAGACTAAGCTGTTGTTTTTTAAAATTTTGTGTAGCTAAAATTGGCGACTCAGGAGTTCGCTACTCAGGAGCAAGCACTCCAAAGTAATCTTCATGTTTAGTGCCTCTATGCCAAAGTTGTGGCAAACTGCTTTCAAATGATCTTGGGAATGTAAAATTTTATGTAGTATATAACTGTTTGAAACAAAGTAACACTATTGTAATATTTTGTTCAAAGGGTTGGTTCAATGCATGTGTTATGCAAACTTTTAGCTTATGTCTTAGTAAAAGCTCCTTGGTAGGTAGTGAGTGGGTAGCCAAACACTACAGAGAGATGGTTTAATGGTGGGAAACAACAATGCGTCAGCAGTGAATCAGTATTGTAATATTTGCTTTAATGAGAGCACTTAAAGATTTAAGAGAGAAGTGGGGGCTGGGTGAGGAGGTCGGACGACATGGGGGCTTGGGTAGAATAGAAGAATTGAAGTCTTATATAACACTAAACATATTTTGTTATGCTTGAAATCAAAAACTTATTTAATGTACACATATTTTAATATGTTTGAGGACGATCAATAACATATGTTATCATAGGATGTGATGTGGAAATTCAAATGGAATAAGCATCTGTACTATAACATTTGGTATTATATTAATAGGTTAGTCAACTTCTGGTGGAATCATTCAATTGGATGTTATATTTTATTTCTTTAGTTTCATATAAGGCAAGGTAACACAGCCTTGCAAGCACAAGCTGTTGGCCCACTTGTGGAAACAAGAGAGCCTTATGCATCTTTTGGCTTCAACCAGTTGGTAAAGCTCTTGGTAAATTAAGTTAAATCCTATTATGTGGAATCCCAAACTTTCATTGTAACAACCTTTTATGATCAAATTTATAGCATTCGTTTATTCATGCTTGAGTGTAAACTGTCCCATAAAGAGAACTTTATGCAGTCTAGTCCCGTGGCCAAAAAATGGAAGTTGTGTGCTAGCAGCTCAAAACCACTTTTGCGACTATTATTAATCTTCAGTTTTGTTACTGCCTTTTTGGTATCCATTTACAGTTGAAGGTATTAAATTTGGAGAACAACTATAAAGATGGTCTACAGATTATCAGATTATCAACTCTATGAATGCACCAGGAGAAAGGTATCACTACTATTGATGAGAAGAGTTTATTTATACATACAGATAAAGAACTGAACTATAAGGCTGCTTACTTCTAACCCAATCAAATATAACTGTCTGATTAACATCTGACGAATGACAATAATTATGCAATGTTGTTATCCTTTAGCCTTCTCTATAATGAACATAGATAAAAAATGGGCAATTATTCCATCATTTCTTTATTTGCAAACATGAAACACATGAAAAGAAACTAGTGATCACAAAGCTCCAACCAAACCCAAATCCAATGTAAGTGAAACTTAAAACCTAGGAAGATAACTATGACCAAAAGAGAAACACTAAAAAACAAAATTTATCCCATATCCTTCTATATACACCTCTAAATTTCAACCATACACACCTCTAAATTTAAACTGTGTAACTTTCAACTACATACACCTCTAAATTTCATATGTGTAACATTTGATCTCCTCCACAAAACCCCAAAAACGAATCCATAACAGCAGCTAAAACACATTCAACCTCTTTAGGTCATATATATGGATGCGAACCTCTCAAAAGATCAAACCAATTGATCTCCTCCACAAAACCCCAAAAACGAATCCATAACAGCAGCTAAAACACATTCAACCTCTTTAGGTCATATATATGGATGCGAACCTCTCAAAAGAAGATCAAACCAATACCATTCCCAATCTAAGGAATAACTCCCAATAAACCATCTCCCAAACTCAATCATAAAGATTTCATAATAACAACATAAATACACAAGGAGATAACCAATGCCAAACATCTCTCAAACTAAATCCCCTAGAACTAACATTTCCATAGTTCAAGATCCATATCTATTAAAGAAAAATATAAAATGTAATGAATCTAAAGTTACAATGTGCAATACCTCTCAAGTAGTAAACCACTGGGAAGACCAAGAGTAGGGAATGAGAATGCACAAGAAAGATATCCAAGTCTTCAAGGCTAATCTAAGAACACTCTCCTCTCAAGTCCATACCAAGTGAATGCTCCTTGATCTTTCTACTAAAACCATCAACAATCCCAACACATATATCTAATCATGAGATAATACTATCATCACCCAAGTCTCCAAGTAGCCATGAGCACCTATAACCAACCAATCCATTCCAAACTCCAAATGTAAAACAACACTATCATGAAGTATCAAGCAAATGATCAATGTACTCAATACCAAGAAATTCAACCAATATCAATGTCAAAGCTCCAATTGCAAACTCATGAACATAACGATGACAGCATGTTCTAAACCACCTCCTCTAATGAGATAACATGCTCCATATGAACATATCAAATAACCATATCATGCCAAAGCTATAAATGCATATCACGAGTGTACCATTGAATAATAATGAAACCATCCTATCAAACAAGGATAACATATCAAATGAAAGAGTAAACCACACCTCTACCAAGGACCCCTTGAGTCCTCAAAATGTCAACATCTCCAATCGACATGAAGATAACCACTGCCTACTAGTGCACCAATAAATGTGAAAGACCCTTATACATAAACATGATCCAAGACATCCTCCAACATCTACAAACACTAAATACACATCACTGCCAATAACTCCCACTGAACCATGATACAAAGTCACATAGGGCATTGTGACAACAATCTCCTACATGAAGATCCTCCTGGCTTACACATAACTCATATGCTAATAACATCAAGTGAAACCAAGATCTCCTAACTAGTAAGATACAAAACTGCCAACAAATAATCAGGGACCAATCCTACACAGCTACATCATCACTATCAAAAGCTCCTTCTGAAAGTGTATACAAGCTATCCATGACATGATGATAAAGCCATCCTCTAACATGAGAATTAACCAAGGTCTCACACCATCAAAGAACTCAAATGCATATCATGAGCTACCCAAACAAAACCAAAGTAACCATGATCCTCAAGCAAGAAGATACGCTGCTATAACCAAATCAAGAAACCAATCAAATGATCGCCAATCAAAGCAACTACAAATCCAATCATTTCATGCTAAAGTACCTAAACATAAGAAAAAACCATGACATCATGGTCACATCCATGAAACAAGCATCCAATTGTCTACAATGTGTCCAACCTATCAGCACCACATGGTGAAAAACATAGATCCTCCAACATGATTGTACCTGGTAACAACATATCTCCTCTACATGAAAACAAATTAGAAAACCATGTGGAAAATTCATGCAACCAATATGAATATGCATAAAAAATAAAAGGTTTATGGACATAGACAACCTATATCCAAGCCGTATATGCAACCTATAAGTATGGACCACCTACAACAACGGACAAATTGTAGACCCATTAATCTAACATACATATCCAAAATAGATACTGATAACCATGTCAATGTGAGAAAAATTGAGATATAAACTGAGTATACAATGAAATCAACTCCAAATATCCAATACAAAACATGTCATAAACTCATAACACTACCATAGCCAAAGAACATTTAAATAGCTCAGATTAAAATACCAACAAATAAAACATATTAAACCTGCACCAAATCTAAACTAAAGTGTAAGTGTAGAGTGATGAAGTGATTTCTGTTGACTATTCAAAGTCCAAAATCTGATTTTGTATTCTCAAAGTCATCAAGGTACCTCTGCATTCCACCTCACAGTTCATTGTCCAAATAAGAAAAGTTGAAAAATAAAATCACACCAAATTGTAGTAATCTGAGTCACCTCTTCAACGACTATAAGAAGTAAAATAACCCACACCATATGCTCAAGATATGTTCCATGGAAGAAAAATAGCCTCGTAGGTCATACATGCAATAACAAGATTATATAAATGTTAATGCCCCTCAAAAATCATTTTTCTCCAATATGCCCCTTACAAAAAAATTCAATTTTTTTTAATAACGTAAAACTGGGGCATATTGTTAAATACCCTTACAAATATTTAATAATGTTAAAAAGCATTAATAAATATTAAACATTTAATAAAATTAAATTTTGCTAGTGAACTTTATTTAATTTTTTTGTTTTCTTTTGAAAATGTTTAAAATTTCATACCCCCCATTGGGGCCGTGCCTCCACCCATAGGGGTTTTGCAGACATGCGATGTACCTGCAATACGTGTTGAGTACCTGTAGTGTATTGCGGGCTCTGTAGGGTACTGCAGAGTACACCTCAACCACCTACGGGTCACGTGCAACTTCTATGCAACACTCAAACTATACTATTTATTGTAATTATTAATTAATTAAATATAGTATTAATAAACTAAAAAGTAGAGGGTAGTCCCACAATAGTGCGCCACACTTTTTTTTGGTCAACTTTTACATTAAAATGAACATTTTGAAAAAAATCTTCGCATTCAGACACCTATTGCTGTTAAACCGCTAGGAATTTGAAGATGATGTAAACTACTAATTTTTAGCATTTTGTGTGCACATTCTAAATATATCTTTTTGAGATTTTGTGAAATAGATTTGTATCCAATTTTTTATCTCCTTTGAAAACTAATTTTTAACAACAAACTGATTTTTGAAAGGGTGACACTCACTATATATCAAACATAACCTTTTTTCTAAAAAGGATAAAAGTGTGATTATTTCAAATTTAGATATCTAACACAATATCTAGTGATTGGAATTGATTTTATTTTATATGTTGAATACTTTTTTATTTTATTAAGTTTTAAAGTCGAGCTTACTATAATTTAGACGTAGGTTCACTATATCGATCATAACTTCGTTTGTATGTATTGAAATTCATTTTTTGTATTAGAAAGATGACATGAATACCTAATGCATAGGTATTTTTCATAATCTTTTCACCTTAGTTTACTATTTTCCCATGAGCGCTGAACAAAAATATTGATACATGGTGAAAAACCTATGTTTACTTAAACTAAAAAAACAAATTGATATTGAACTTAATATATATTAAAACCACTCATTGGAAAGCTCATTTCAAGTAGAACCATCCAAACCAGGGAAGTTTTTGGGAGAGACTCATAGAAAGCTACTTCGATCAAAATGGGTTTGATCAAAGTATACGCACTTCAATCGAATTGGTGTTCTTTTGAACACGTTTGACACAATTTTTTTTGTAACGAACATGCCAAGTTCTGATGTTTGATAGAAGTCCCCCCGACCATTTTTTTATTCTTTTTATTTGAACGTTTGGGTATAAATAATTTTTTCTTTTCATTTTTTAGAACACAAATATTGGAGAATAATTCACATTTTTTTTATAAAGAAGACATTTTTTGTTGTGGAATTTTCAAGGGAATTTTTACTAAGGAGTAAGATGAGAAATAAAAGGACAAGGAAGAATAAGACTTCACGAAAGTGGTCACCTAATACAGAACAAAGACATCATGATGAAGAAGTATTGACAAATTATCATATTATCTCTACTTGTATTATGTTTAAATAAATTGATGTATTAAATTGATTAATTGAACTTAAATACTCTCTCTCCTCTCTCTCTGAACATCATATTGAAAATAAACAATACATTAATAATCATGTATAGATAGACATGTCAACCATAATTTACACATGAATCATCTATGCCTAGGTCTACAGTATAAATAACTATCAAATCATAAACACACATGTCAAACAATATAAGTATAGGTCTAGTACCATCAGAGATGTCCAAACATGGACCTATGAAAGTATACATATAAAATTAAACAATGCATATATAAATGGATGTAATCCTAAGCTAGGTCATCACAACACATATGAACAAAGCACCTCTAACTGAGTGTCCTACTCTGATGGATGCATTGCAACCAACCCCTGCAAATTTAGTACAACACCTAGTTAAATATATCAATATATTATCATGTAAAGTTTGTCTTGAATAAAAAGAACTTTAAAAAATTGTATACATATACACGTATGGAAGTGTGCATATATATAAACATATAAATACATGTACACATGTTTAAGTATTTAAAACTCACCTATCCACTAGAAAGTGTCACATCGACAGAATCCCACCTACATAAATGCTCTGACCCCAGGCTAGGGGTAATGTGATCTAAGTGGGCAACGACTATCCAACCATATCATTCGATATGGTTGGATGTATGCCATATCCCTCCCGCATGAATTCTAATGACAGTACTGATGTCCTGCACCCGATGACAGTACGCCCTGCACCTGATGGATTTATTAAGTCCATAGTTGTACTAATTTACTAACAATGTCATATCAAGACATGTACATGTTATAAAGTAAATACATTATATGGAAATAAAGTATTTAAAATTTAAGTTAAATATAATAATAAAAATATTAAACTTATAATATATGTAGTATATATAATTTAATTATTATATTTAGTGATATAATCTATATTTAATTTAGCTATAATATAAAATTATTATATATTATATTATTTTAGTTTATATTTTTGCTTTTAGTTTTCATATATATATATATA
>MU224119.1:4656640-4671344 GCA_018584345.1 Thuja plicata
GTTAGGGTCTAAGAGTAGCCCTAAGAGACTCAAGGGTGAGTCTAGAGAGTCCTGAATTGAATAGGATTCCAGGTGAGATTCCTAGAAGAGAGTAGGAATTTCAGAGAGTTAGGTGACCTCCCCATCAATTTAATTCATAAATCACAAATGAAATAGAGAACTTTTTAATAGACTTATATATTACTACTATATTCTATTTTTTCTTCAATTTAATGTTTGATTTTTTTTAAGAAGCATCAAAATTATAATATTAAGCTATGAGTCTTTCATATTTTTAGATTTAATTTAAATCTTATTTAAAAGATTGGTTTATTTTAATATCTATATTAATTTTTATAAAGAACAAAAACTTTCATAGTTATTTTATCAATCTAAACCTTGTTTAAAATTTTGGAGTTATTTTATTACTTATATTATATATATTTATAAAAAAAATAGTGTCAACATTATAATAAGTTGTTAAACATTCAATTTGGAGAAGTTTAAAAAACTTATTGTATATTGTTAGGTTTAATTATTTCTATTTCTTATAAAGTATGAAAAAGATTTAGAGATACTGTATTAAATTAAAATCCATAAAAGACTTGAGATAGGTTTTTTTTTTATAAGATTCTTCTCATAAATTAAGTAAAATGGTTAGATAGATGCCTCTAAATATGATATATGTAAATAATGATTTTAATTTAATAATGATAGTTAAAAAAATTTAGGTGATTATAATTTAACAACACCGTACTACAGGTATGAAACAATACAACAGGCATGGGGATGGGGGCCGGTGCAAATATTGTGCCCCATATCCATTGCCTTGCTGGACCATGTTGAAGGACACATCACTTGATATGTGTGCCCTCAACTTCTAGAAAATCTCAAAAGCAATCTCTGGGGTGTAGGACATATAACTCAATTTCTCTAAACTAGACTAGATAGTAGTGCATGTAGTGCATATATCCTTATACACACCATGAGATGTTTAAATAATAGCTCTCAATCTCATGATCTCAGTCTTTGTGTGGTGAAAAATGACTCTAATATAATAACTGACAAGGTGGCATTTCTATATTGAAGTGTTTGAAGACCTCTAACAAGGCTACTCCTTATAGGGTGATTAAATCCTCTAACAGGGTCACACCTAATAGTGTATTTTGTAACCTTTAACAAAAGTGTCCCATAAAGAGAACTTTATGTAGTCTAGTCCCGTGGCCAAAAAAATGGAAGTTGTGTGTTGGCAGCCCAAAACCACTTTTGGGACTATTATTAATCTTTAGTTTTGTTCCTGCCTTTTTGGTATCCATTTACAGTTGAAGGTATTAAATTTGGAGAACAACTATAAAGATGGTCTACAGATTATCAGATTATCAACTCTATGAATGCACCAGGAGAGAGGTATCCCTACTATTGATGAGAAGAGTTTATTTATACATACAGATAAAGAACTGAACTATAAAACTACTTACAACTAATACCCAATCAAATATAACTATCTGATTAACATCTGATGAATGAAAATAATTATTCAATGTTATTATCCTTTAGCCTCCCCTATAATGAGCATCGATAAAAAAAAGGGCAATTATTCCATCATTCTTTATTTACAAACATGAAACACATGAACAAAAACTAGTGATCACAAAGCTCCAACCAAACCCAAATCCAATGTAAGTGAAACTTAAAACCTAGGAATATAACTATGACCAAAAGAGAAACACTACAAAACATAATTTATCCCATATCCTTCTATATACACCTCTAAGTTTCAACTATACACACCTCTAAATTTCAACTGTGTAACTTTCAACTATATACACCTCTAAATTTCAACTGTGTAACATGTGATCTCCATAAAACCTCAAAAATGAATCCATAACATCAACTAAAACACATTCAACCTCTTTAGGTCATATAAATGGATGCAAACGTCTCAAAATAAGATCAAACCAATACCATTCCCAATCTAAGGAATAACTCCCAATAAACCATCTCCCAAACTCAATCATATAGATGTCATAATAACAACATAAATACACAAGGAGATAACCAATGCCAAACATCTCTCAAACTAAATGGGAAGTTTTTGGGAGAGACTCATAGAAAGCTACTTCGATCAAAATGGGTTTGATCAAAGTATATGCACTTCAATCAAAGTATATGCACTTCAATCGAATTGGTGTTCTTTTGAACTCGTTTGGCACAATTTTTTTTAATGAACATGCAAGGTTTTTCAATTGCTGATGTTTGATAGAAGTCCCGCCGGCCATTTTTTAAATTCTTTTTATTAGAACGTTTGGGTATAAATATATATTTTTTTCATTTTTTAGAACACAAATATAGGAGAATAATTCACATTTTTTTATAAAGAAGACATTTTTTGTTGTGGAATTTTCAAGGGAATTTTTACAAAGGAGTAAGATTAGAAATACAAGGACAAGGAAGAATAAGACTTCACAAAAGTGGTCACCTAATATAGAACAAAGACACCATGATGAAGTATTGGTAAATTATCATAGAAAAAGCGGGTATGCATCTTTACTCTTGTCTCTCTTGATTCTTCATTTATCTTTACTTGTATTCTCTCTAAATAAATGATGTATTAAATAGGTTAAATTGACCTTAAATAGTTAAATAGGTTAAATTGATTATTTGAACTTAAATAATCTCTCTCTCTCTCTCTCTCTCTCTCTCTCTCTCAAGACCCCCTCTCTCTCTAGTCTTTTTGTATGAACATGTAGATCTAATAATCTATCTATGAACATCATATTAAAACTAAAAAACACATAAATAATCATGTATAGATAGACATGTCAACCATAATTTACACATGAATCATCTATGTTTAGGTCTAGAGTATAAATAATTGTCAAATCATAAACACACATGTCAAACAATATAAGTATAGGTATAGTACCATCAGAGATGTCCAAACATGGGTATATGGAAGAATATATATCAAAGTAAACAATGTATATCTAAATGGATGTAATCCTAAGCTAGGTTATCATGACGCATATGAACAAAGCACCTCTAACTAAGTGTCCTACTCTGAGGGATGTGTTGCAACCAACCCTTGCAAATTTAGTACAACACCTAGTTAAATATATCAATATATAATCATGTAAAGTTTGTCTTGAATAAAAAGAACTTTAAAAAATTGTATACATATACAAGTATGCAAGTGTGCATATATATAAACATATAAATACATGTACACATGTTTAAGTATTTAAAACTCACTTGCCCACTAGAAAGTGTCACATCAACAAAATCTCGCCTACATAAATGATCTGACGCTAGGCTAGGGGTAATGTGATCTAAGTGTGCCTATAATTTAAATTATATATGTCCCATTAGTACACGACTACAAATAATTGGACTGTATATAGTAAATAAACTAAAAATTGAATAAGTACATATATGCATTAAAATAAATCAAATTAAATACACGGGTGTCAGGTGCAAGAGGATCATTTTCTACCATCATATCATTTATAGAAGCTACATCATGTCCATCATTTGTAGTCCTAACCCTCTTTAGTAATGAGGAGTGTAGGGGGATATGCATCTAAGAGGGGAATGGTGTAGTGGTTTTCTATAGTAGCATATCCATATAACCCATCTGACTCAATCCCCGCAGATGCTCCTCAAATGTTTCCAAGCCCTTTGATGTGATATGGAAATGGTCAATCTGTATCTTCTCATCTATAGTTGTTATAGAGTGATCTGTGGGTGGGTCATGTTACATAGAGTGACGCAAGTGACCCAATGTGGATTGGCTCAGTGGAATTGCAGACTATGACTGTCTAATCAAATCTCTAACACCATCTGTCAGTATCTGATGGCTCAATGCAATAAATGGATATGCATGTAGAAGGTCCTCAAGAAAATAACATGACATCTCAACCTGGTTCCTAGCTCTTGAGAGAACTCATGTGGTGTCGAGAGGCCAAGAAATCTGTATAGCTTACAACTAGTCCCTGCACTAGATGATGCTCCCAAAGATGCTTGTGATCGCCTATCTAGTTGACTCAAAATATATCTTCCTATCATATCTAATGAAATAGTACTAGTTGCAAATGTCATATCACCAATCGAGTCAATTTCTTCCTTCTGGGAACCAATGACTACTCTATCTACAATGGACTCCATAGATTGTGTAATGGTAGAAAATTGCTAACTGACCAATTATCTAGGAGTTGGAATGGGTCGATTAGCCCTACATTATTGATCCCAGTTCGCGACTTGATTGTGCCCCTGAAAGAAATAAGCTGGAATATCAATGTAGTTGAGATTGAGGCCTAAAAAAACATCAAATTACAAATGCTATGCAAAATATAATATTATTTGGTCATTATTCAGATAACGACTGTGTGTAGCAATGAAACATGGGTGTATATGTGCTACTATTTGTTTATCTACACACTGAGTGGCTTGGTAGGCGTTCACCTTGGCCTTTCCATCATAATACATAAAAACCTCACATTTTATGATATCCTTTGGCACGCATTGCTGGACCATGTTGAAGGACACATCACTTGATATCTGTGCCCTCAACTTCTAAAAAATCTCAAAAACAATCTCTGGGGTGTAGGACATATGCGATCTCAAGTGATCACTCAATTTCTCTAAACTAGACTAGATAGTAGTGCATGTAGTGCATATATCCTTATACACACCATCCGATGTTTAAATAATAGCTCTCAATCTCATGATCTTAGTATTTGTGTAGTGAAAAATGACTCTAATATCATGTACTTTAGCCTCATGAGGCTGTATAATAGGCTCAAGACGGGCCATCTAGGGGTAACGTGTTAAATATTAGAAATTATGTAAGTGTTATGTTGACGAAAATTATTCAATTGTGTATTGTCATTGATGTTTACACAAATTTCTATACCTAAACTGAGCACAGTCAGTATATGCCAAGTTCTCTCGGGCATTGAAGAAGACCAAAGTGATTTTCAGTTCTAGCTGAGTTCACTCAAGCATTACAGTAACAGTCGGGCAGTGAAGGATTACAGTGTTAACTGAGTTAGATATTTAATGTCAGTCGACTAACAACAGTTTACACTTTATGTTTAATTGGTTATATGCAACCAAAAAAATAAAGTTTTATTATTTATTTGGAAGGTTATTCAAGCTGACTTGACAAGGCTTATCATATATATACAAGGTCAAGTTTGGATTGAATGTGTGTGAAAAAACACATGGCAGAGTTTTTGATATGAAGAGTGAAGGCGAAATCAGATGGGATTCTGATTAAGGATAGAACTTCCAGACAAAGCTGCAATAGAATATTTGATCAGTGAGGATCCAATTTAAAGCCAGAGCAGAGATCTAAATTAGCAAAGACAGTTGCTTCTTAAAACAGGTCAAATATATTGTTACTCTCTAACAAATGTAGCAGTGATCCAAATCACTTTACAGAGTAGACTTAACAATCTTTTGTAAATCCTCTCACAAGGTGACATTTCTATATTGAAGTGTTTAAAGACCTCTAACAAGGCCACTCCTTATAGGGTGATTAAATCCTCTAACAGGGTCACACCTAACAGTGTGTTTTTTAACCTTTAACAAAATTATCCCATAAAGAGCAGTCTAGTCCCGTGGCCAAAAAATGGAAGTTATGTGCTGGTAGCCCAAAACCACTTTTGCGACTATTATTAATCTCCAATTTTGTTCCTGCCTTTTTGGTATCCATTTACAGTTGAAGGTATTAAATTTGGAGAACAACTATAAAGATGGTCTACAGATTATCAGATTATCAACTCTATGAATGCACCAGGAGAAAGGTATCACTACTATTGATGAGAAGAGTGTATTTATACATACAGATAAAGAACTAAACTATAAAACTGCTTACAACTAATACCCATTCAAATATAACCGTCTGATTAACATTTGATGAATGACAATAATTATTCAATATTATTATCCTTTAACCTCCCCTATAACGAGCATTGATAAAAAAAATGTGCAATTATTCCATCATTTCTTTATTTGCAAACATGAAACACATGAACATAAACTAGTGATCACAAAGCTCCAACCAAACCCAAATCCAATGTAAGTGAAACTTAAAACCTAGGAATATAGCTATGACCAAAAGATAAACACTACAATTTTTTTTTATCCCATATCCTTCTATATACACCTCTAAATTTCAACTATACACACCTCTAAATTTCAACTGTGTAACTTTCAACTATATACACCTCTAAATTTCAACCGTGTAACATGTGATCTCCATAAAAGCCCAAAAATGAATCCATAACAAAAACTAAAACACATTCAACCTCTTTAGGTCATATATATGGATGCAAACCTCTCAAAAGAAGATCAAACCAATACCATTCCCAATCTAAGGAATAACTCCAAATAAACCATCTCCCAAACTCAATCATAAAGATTTCATAATAACAACATAAATACACAAGGAGATAACCAATGCCAAACATCTCTCAAACTAAATACCCTAGAACTAACATCTCCATAGTTCAAGATCCATATCTATTAAAGAAAAATATAAAATATAATGAATCTAAAGTTACAATGTGCAATACCTTTGAAGTAGTAAACCACTGGGAAGACCAAGAGTAGGGAATGAGAATGCACAAGAAAGATATCCAAGTCTTCAAGGCTAATCTAAGAACACTCTCCTCTCAAGTCCATACCAAGTGAATGATTTTTGATCTTTCTACTAAAACCATCAACAATCCCAACACATATCTCCAAGTAGCCATGAGCACCTATAACCAACCAATCCATTCCAAACTCCAAATGTAAAACAACACTATCATGAAGTATCAAGCAAATGATCAATGTACTCAATACCAAGAAATTGAACCAATATCAATGTCAAAGCTCCAATTGCAAACTCATGAACATAACCATGACAACATGTTCTAAACCACCTCCTCTAATGAGATAACATGCTCTAGATGAACATATCAAATAACCATATCATTCCAAAGCTATAAATACATATTATGAGTGTACCATTGAATAATAACGAAACCATCCTATCAAAAAAGGATAACATGTCAAATGAAAGAGTAAACCACACCTCTATCAAGGACCCCTTGAGTCCTCAAAATTTCAACATCTCCAATCAACATGAAGATAACCACTACCCACTAGTGCACCAATAAATGTGAAAGACCCTTCTACATTAACATGATCTAAGACATCCTCCAACATCTACAAACACTAAATACACATCACTGCCAACAAATCCCACTAAACCATGATACATAGTCATAGATGGCATTGTGACAACCATATCCTACATGAAGATCCTTGCTTACACACACAAATGATATGCTAGTAACATCAATTAAAACCAAGATCTCCCAACTAAGTAGATACAAAACCGCCAACAAATAATCAGGAACCATTCCTACACGTCTGCATCATCACTATCAAAAGGTCCTTTTGAAAGTGTATATAAGCTATCCATGACATGATGATAAAACCATCCTGTAACATGACAATTAACCAAGGTCTCACACCATCAAAGAACTCAAATACATATCATGAACTCCCCCCAAAAAACTAAAGTAACCATGATCCTCAAGAAAGAAGATATGTTTCTATAACCAAATCAAGAATCCAATCAAATGATCACCAATCAAATCACCTACAAATCCAATCATGTTATACTAAAGTACCTAAACACAAGAAAAAACCATGGCATCATGGTCACATCCATGAAACAAGCATTCAACTATCTACAATGTGTCCAACTTGTCAGCACCAGATGGTGAAAAACATAGACCCTCCAACATGACTGTACCTGGTAACAACATATCTCCTCTACATGAAAACAAATTAGAAAAAGATGTAGAAAATCCATGCAAACAATATGAATATGCATAAAAAATAAAATTTCTATGGACATAGACAACCTATATCCAAGCCATATATGCAACCTATAAGTATAGACCACCTACAACACTGGACAAATTGTATACCCATTAATCCAACATACATATCCAAAATAGATACTGATAACCATGTTAATGTGAGAAAAATTTGAGATACAAACTGAGTATACAATGAAATCAACTCCAAATCTCCAATACAAAACATGTCATAAACTCATAACACTACCATAGCCAAATAACCTTTAAATAGCTCAGATCAAAATACCAACAAATAAAACATATCAAACATGCACCAAATCTAAACTAAAGTGTAAGTGTAGAGTGATGTAAGTGATTTCTGTCGACTATTCAAAGTCCAAAATTTGACTTCGTATGCTCAAAGTTATGACATCTCAAAGTCATCAAGGTACCTCTGCATTCCACCTCACAGTTTATTGCCCAAATAACAAAAATTGAAAAATAAAAGCACACTACATTGTAGTAATTTGAGTCACCTCTCCAATGACTATAAGAAGTAAAATAACTCACACCATATGCTCAAGATATGCTCCATGGAAGAAAAATAGCCTCGTAGGCCATACATGCAATAACAAGATTATAAAAATGTTAATGCCCCTCAAAAATCATTTTTCTCCAATATGCCACTTACAAAAAATTCAATTTTTTTAATAACGTAAAAAAAATAGAATATTTATGCCATTTCATTTAAATAGATGTGTGAAACTTTTTAACAATAAGAATATATTTTTCTCTATAGAATCCTTCATTACAAAAGTATATTTAACAAGACCCTTACAAATATTTAATAATGTTAAAAAACATTAATAAATATTAAATATTTAAAACATTTAATAAAATTAAATTTCGCTAGTGAACTTTATTTAATTTTTTTGTTTTCTTTTGAAAATGTTTAAAAATTTATAGCCCCCATTGGGGTCCGGCCTCCATCCATAGGGGTCTTGCTGACATGCGATGTACCCGCAATACGTGTTGAGTACTTACAGTGTATTGTGGGCTCTGTAGGGTACTGCAGAGTACACCACAACCACCTACGGGTCACGTGCAACATCTATGCAACACCCAAACTATACTATTTATTGTAATTATTAATTAATTAAAATATAGTATTAATAAATTAAAAAATAGAGGGTGGTCCTACAATAGTGTGCGACACTTTTTTTGTCAACTTTTACATTAAAATGAGCATTTTGAAAAAAATCTTCGCATTCAAGGCACCTATTGCTATTAAACTGTTAGGAATTTGAAGATGATGTAAACTACTAATTTTTGGCATTTTGTGTGTACATTCTAAATATATCTTTTTGAGATTTTTTGAAATTGATTTGTATCTAATTTTTCATCTCCTTTGAAAACTAGTTTTTAACAACTAACTGATTTTTGAAAGAGTGACACTCACTGTATATCAAACATAGGTTTTTTATCTAAAAAGGATAACTGTGTGATTATTTCTAATTTAGATATCTAACACAATATCCAATGATTGCAATTGATTTTATTTCATTATGTTGAATACTTTTTGTTTTAATAAGTTTTAAAGTTGAGCTTACTATAATTTAGACGTAGGTTCACTATATCTATCATAACTTCGTTTGTAAGTATTGAAATTCATTTTTTTTATTAGAAAGAGGACATGCATACCTAATGCATAGGTATTTTTCATAATCTATACTCCTTAGTTTACTATTTTCCCATAAGTGTTGAGCAAAAATATCGATACATGGTGAAAAACCTATGTTTACTTAAACTAAAAAAAAAATTGATATTGAACTTAATATATATTAAAACCATACTCATTGGAAAGCTCATTTCAAGTAGAACCATCCTACATTTTGGTTTGTCAAGATTATTTAACATTAGCCTTCAAATGGAGTTTCGAAGGGCAAAATTCTCCAAAAACCAGGAAAGTTTTAGGGAGAGACTCATAAAAAGCTACTTCGATCAAAATGGGTTTGATCAAAGTAGATGCACTTCAATCGAATTGGTGTTCTTTTCAACACGTTTGGCACAATTTTTTTGTAATGAACATGCCAGGTTTTTTAATTGTTGATGTTTGATAGAAGTCTCGTCGACCATTTTTTTAATTCTTTTTATTAGAACGTTTGAGTATAATTTTTTTTTTCATTTTTTAGAACACAACTATTGGAGAATAATTCACATTTTTTTATAAAGAAGACATTTTTTGTTGTTGAATTTTCAAGGGAATTTTTACAAAGGAGTAAGATTAGAAATAAAAGGACAAGGAAGAATAAGACTTCACGAAAGTGGTCACCTAATACAGAACAAAGACATCATGATGAAGTATTGACAAATTATCATAGAAAAAGCGGGTATGCATCTTTACTCTTATCTCTCTTGATTCTTCCTTTATCTCTACTTGTATTCTCTCTAAAATAGGTTAAATTGACCTTAAATAGTTAAATAGGTTAAATTGAATAATTGAACTTAAATAAACTCTCTCTCTCTCTCTCTAGTCTTTTTGTATGAACATGTAGATCTAACAATCTATCTATGAACATCATATTAAAAGTAAACAACACATAAATAATCATGTATAGATAGACATGTCAACCATAATTTACACGTGAATCATCTATGTCTAGGTCTAGAGTATAAATAATTGTCAAATCATAAACACACATGTCAAACAATACAATATAGGTCTAGTACCATCAGAGATGTCCAAACATGGATCTATGGAAGTATACATATAAAAGTAAACAATGCATATCTAAATAGATGTAATCCTAAGCTAGGTTATCATGACGCATATGAACAGAGCACCTCTAACTGAGTGTCCTACTTTGATGGATGTGTTGCAACCAACCCCTGCAAATTTAGTACAACACCTAGTTAAATGTATCAATATATAATCATGTAAAGTTTGTCTTAAATAAAAAGAACTTTAAAAAATTGTATACATATACACGTATGCAAGTGTGCATATATATAAACATATAAATACATGTACACACGTTTAAGTATTTAAAACTCACTTTCCCACTAGAAAGTGTCACATCGACAAAATCTCGCCTACATAAATGCTCTGACCCCAAGCTAGGGGTAATGTGATCTATGTGTGCCTATAATTTAAATTATATATGTGCCATTAGTACATGACTACAAATAATTGGACTGTGTATAGTAAATAAACTAAAAATTGAATAAGTACATTCATACATTAAAATAAATCAAATTAAATACATGGGTGTCAGGTGCAAGAGGATCATTTTCTACCATCATATCATTCATAGAAACTATATTATGTCCATCATCTGTAGTCCTAATCCTCTCTAGTAATGAGGAGTGTAGGGGCATATGCATCTAAGAGGGGAATGGTGTAGTGTTTTTCTATAGTATCATATCCATATAAACCATCTGACTCAATCCCCGCAGATGCTACTCAAATGTTTCCAAGCCCTCTGATGTGATATGAAAATGGCCAGTCTGTATCTTCTCCTCTGTAGTTGTTATAGAGTGATCTATCGGTGGGTCATGTTACATAGAATGACATAAGTGACCCAATGTGGACTGGCTTAGTGGCATTGCAGACTATGACTGTCTAATCAAATCTCTAACACCCTCCGTCAGTATTTGATTGCTCAATGCAATAAATGGATATGCATGTAGAAGGTCCTCAAGAAAATAACATGACATCTCAACTTGGTTCCTAGCTCCTAAGAGAACTCATGTGGTGTCAAGAGGCCAAGATATCCCTTGGGATGCGTTGTTGGACCATGTTGGACACATCACTTGATATCTATGCCCTCAACTTCTAAAAAATCTCAAAAACAATCTCTGGGGTGTAGGACATATGCGATCTCAAGTGATCACTCAATTTCTCTAAACTAGACTAGATAGTAGTGCATGTAGTGCATATATCCTTATACACACCATGAGATGTTTAAATAATATCTCTCAATCTCATGATCTCAGTATTTGTGTAGTGAAAAATGACTCTAATATCATTTACTTTAGCCTCACGAGCCTGTATAATAGGCTCAAGATGGGCCATCTAGGGGTAACATGTTAAATATTAGAAATTATGTAAGTGTTATGTTGATGACAATTATTCAATTGTGTATTGTCATTGATATTTACAAAAATGTCTATGCCTAAATCGAGCACAGTCAGTATATGCCAAGTTCTCTCGAGCATTGAAGAAGAGCAAAGTGATTTTCAGTTCTAACTGAGTTCACTCGGGCATTATAGTAACGGTCGGGCATTGAAGGATTACAATGTTAACCGAGTTAGATATTTAGAGTCAGTCGACTAACAACAGTTTACACTGTATGTTTAATTGGTTATATGCAGCTAACAGACTTAAGTTTTATTATTTATTTGAAATTTTATTCAAGACGACTTGACAAGGCTTATCATATATATACAAGGTCAAGTTTGGATTGAATGTGTGTGAAGAAACATATGGCAGATTTTTTGATATGAAGAGTGAAGGCGAAATCAGATGGGATTCTGATTAAGGAAAAAAATTCTAGAAAGAGATGCAATTGAATATTTGATCAGTGAGGATCCAGTTTAAAGGTAGAGTAGAATCTGATTTAGCAAATATAGTTGCTTCTTAAAACAAGTCAAATCCATTGTTATTCTCTAACAAATGTAGCAGTGATCCAAATGTCTTTACATAGTAGACTAAACCGTCTTTTGTAAATCCTCTCACAAGGTGGCATTTCTATATTGAAGTGTTTGAAGACCTCTAACAAGGTCACTCCTTATAGTGTGATTAAATCCTCTAAAAGGGTCACACCTAACAGTGTATTTTGTAACCTTTAACAGGGTTGGCTCCTAATAGGGCCCACTTCAGAATTGTGAAAAACAATAACTAGTTTCAATTGGTGGTTTTCCCAAATTGGGTTTCCACGTTAAATCTTGGTGTCAGCTGTGTACATGTTATTTTCTTTATGATTTATGTTTCTGCACTTATCACTAAAGGATAATCACAGTTAATATCTTAAGATTGCTTTGTTAACCAAGTAACAACAAAATATCTTTATTAACTGAGTGACAGTGATAAGTTTGTTTGAGACATCTAAGGGACTTGGATTTGTTTTTGTGGTAACTGATTCACCCCTCCCCTCTCAGTTACTCAACTCATTTCCAACGATTGGTATCAGAGAATTTGGTGCTTTCAAGGAAGGTTTCAAGGCCCAAGCTAAAGATTAGAGATGTCTTACAGAAGGGAGATCCCCAAGCTTAAAAAATACAACTTCACTCTATGGCTAGATTTGATGAGGCTACATCTATCTACTATTGGAGATACTAGTTTACAATTCTTGGATCACAAGTGTGTGGAACCACTGAGACCCATGTCTGTGGATAAGATGGTGGACATGAAGAATCATAACATAATGATGATTGATATAGATTCTTCACTCAGCTATTCAGAATTTGATGAAGTCAAGGGCTGCCCTACTATCTACGATATGTGGAAGAAACTGCATGATATCCATGGAGGAGATGACAATGTTAAGAGAGCCAAAGAAGAAAGTCTCAGAGGTCAGTTTGATCAGATGAAAATGAAAGAAGGCAAAAACATTACAGAATACAGTGAAAGAATCAAGAAAAGTGTAAGTTCCATCAGAGACGCGAGTGGAACAATTGAAGAAAAATAGTGGTTAGTAAGGCATTGAGAACTTTACTTCCTATCTATGTAATTAGAGTTTCAACTATTCAAGAGATGAGGTGCAGTAATGATATAACTCTAGATGCATTGGTTGGAAGGCTAACAACTTTTGAGTTGGACAATTTTGACTATTATTCTCCTAATCCTAGCAATTTGGAGTCTGCATTCAAAGCTAAATTAAACCTTGGTAAGATGGATAAAAACTCAAAAGGAAAACAGATTGACAGTGATAGTGATGATGAATCTGATGATGAAGATCTAGAAATCATTGAAGCACTACTTGCAAAGAGAGCTTCCAAAGGAAAAGGATAGTACAATGGAAGAATACCATTGATTTTATTTTCATGTGACGAGGTTGGTCACATTGGTGCTAAGTATCCAAACAAGGAAGACAAAGGTGAGAGAAATTTCAACAAGTACAAAGACAAGAAAGATTTCAAAAGTTACAAAAGCCACAAGGACAAAGGTAAGAAATCTTGTTATATTGCTAAAGATTCTGATAGTGATGAAGATGAAGATGAACTAGTTTACATTGTTATTAAAGATGAGTCAGACAATGAAGAAAATGAAAAGACTGTACTTTTCTCTCATATTAGCAAAAATGACACTTGGATAATTGATAGTGGTTGTTCTCACCACATGACTGGTGATAAAACTAAATTTGAACATCTTGAGCACTATGATGGTGGGAGTGTCAGTTTTGGGAATGATGAACCTTGAAATGTGAAAGGTAAAGGTTGTATTGTTCTAACTGAAGGAATCAAATGTGATAATGCTTATTGGGTTGAAGGACTAAGGTGTAATCTACTAAGTGTGGCACACCTAAATAACATTGGTTTCAAGGTAGAGTTCATGAGTGTTAAGGCCAAGCTCCTGGATGGTAAAGGAAACCTAGTTGGAACTGGAAAGCAAACAAAAGGTAATCTATTCTATCTTAATCTCAATGAAAGTTCATGTTTTATTGCACAAGTAGAAGAAAGCTGGTTATGGCATAAAAAAATGTGTCATGTGAATTTTGATAACCTGGTCAACATAAGAAAGAACAAAAGAGTAAGAGGTATTCCTATTTTGAAGAAACCTGAATTGGCAATATGCAAACAATGTCAAATTGGGAAGATGGGAAAAAATAGTTTCAAGAGCAAGAATTACAATACTGAAGAAGTCT
>MU224119.1:4671394-4701394 GCA_018584345.1 Thuja plicata
AGGTATTCCTATTTTGAAGAAACCTGAATTGGCAATATGCAAACAATGTCAAATTGGGAAGATGGGAAAAAATAGTTTCAAGAGCAAGAATTACAATACTGAAGAAGTCTTGGAGTTAGTGCATACTAATTTGTGTGAACCGATTGGAACAAAAAGTGACACACGAGAGAAGTATTTCATTCTATTTGTTGATGACCATTCCAGAATGATGACTGTCATGTTTCTCAAAGAAAAATCAAAAGCTTTTCAGAAGTTCAAGTGGTACCTTGCCAGAGTTGAGAAGGAAACAACAAAGAAACTTAAATGCCTAAGATCTGATAGAGGAGGTGAATTCATTTCTAATGAGTTCAATGAATTCAGAAATGAAAGAGGAATCAAGAGACAAGTATCTGCCCCAGGTACACCACAACAAAATGGGATAGCAAAAAGAAGAAATACATCCATTATGGATTGTGCAAGAACCTTGATGATTGAAAAGAATGTTGCAACCAAATACTGGAAGGAAGCTATTAGCACTGCAGTACACACCTTGGAAAAATTTCAACTGAAGAAAGGTATTGAGAAGACTTCTTTTGAATTATGGTATGGCTATAAACCCAATGTTCATTATTTCAAAGTATTTGGAAGTAAATGTTACATTTTGAAGGAAGCAAGAAATGGAAAATTTGATGTAAAAGGTGATGAAGGTATATTCCTAGGCTACTCCTGTAAAATCAAAGCATATAAATGTTTGAATCTTGCTACTCATAAAGTCATAGATAGTGTACATGTAAAGATTGATGAGTTTGTAGAGAAAAGTGAAGAAAAAAGTAGTAAAGAGCCTGAGGACTACATGAAATTTGTGTATTATGAACCTGATACTATACCTAAGACACAGGCAATGGTGATTGGACAACAACCATGTCAGCTACTAAATTCATCAGCACAAACCTTGTTGCAACCTGTGCAACCCGAGATGCTAACTGTTGAAACCGAGTCACAGATAGAGGGAACCAAGTCTTAGACAGAAGAAAATGAGTCTCAGACAGAGGGAATTGAGTCTCAGATAGAGGCACCTGAGTCTTAGACATAGGCACCTAAGTCTCAGATAGTGGAACCCGAGTATCAGTTGGAAGAGAAGAATAAAATGTTTGAGCCTGGTGAACCTAGTGGAGAAAGCCCAGAATCAAAGAGGAAGGAACCTATACTTGCGAAATATGTCAGAAGGCATCATGCACCCAAGAAAATAATTGGCGATTAGACAAAAGGTATAATGACAAGGAACAAACTTAAAGGTACATGTTTTCTTAGTGAAATTGAACCTAGAACCATTAAAGATGAGTTGAATGATGGAAGTTGGATAGAAGCCATGAATGAAGAAATTGAGTAGATAGAAAAGAACAAAACCTGGACTCTTGTACCTAGACCAAAAGACAAAAATATGATTGGTACTAAGTGGGTTTTCAGAAACAAGATGAATGAAAAAGGTGAAGTTTCTAGAAACAAGGCAAGATTAGTGTGTAAAGGATATGATCAAGAAGAGGGTATTGATTATGGAGAAATTTTTTCTCCTGTTGCAAGACTTGAAGGAGTTAGAACTCTTCTGGCATATGCAGCACATAAAGGATTCAAGGTATACCAAATGGATGTAAAATCTACATTCTTGAATGGAATTCTTGAAGAGGAAGTCTATATTGAGCAAACTGAAGGTTTTGTAGATCCTAACAAAAGGAATGTGGTGTGAAAACTGCAAAAATCCTTGTATGGACTAAAGAAAGCTCCTAGAGCCTGGTATGAAAGATTGCATGGTTACCTAGTAAGTATTGGATTTCAGAGAGCTAATGACAATAGTAGCTTGTACATCAAAGAAGGACCTTAGAACAAGATACTATTAGCAGAGATATTTGTGGATGATATACTATTCATTGGATATGATGATTTATGCAAAGCATTCTCTGAAGCTATGAATAAGGAATTTGATATGTCTATGTTTGGAGAAATCCAATTCTTTGTTGGTTTACAAGTTCATTAAATGAAGGATGGTATCTACATTAATCAATCTAAATACATCAAAGAGATACTGAAGATATTTGGAATGGAAGATTCTAGATAAGTTGGGACACCTATGTCTACTGGACATAAGTTGTCTAAGGATGATGACTTAAAGGAGGTAAATCAGACTACCTACAGATCCATAATTGGTAAAATTCAATATGTTGTTCACACTAGACCTGATATTGCATTAGAAATTGGTATTATTGCGAGGTCTTCAACTAATCCTAGAGAGAATAATTTGATGTCTATCGAAATGATTCTAAGCTATCTTAAAAGTACTGAAGATTATTGATTATGGTATAAGAAAGGAGGAAAATTTGATTTGAAGACTTTTACTGATGCTGATTGGGCAGGAAGTGTTGATGAAATGAAGAGCACCAGTGGTGGAGTATTATTTCTTGGAAAGAGGTTAGTCTCCTGGACTAGAAATAAACAAAATTGCATTTCTCAGTCTACAACAGAGGCAGAGTATGTTGCTGTAGTAGTAAATTGTTCAAATATCATATGGTTCAAACAACTGTTGTCAGGTATGAAGGAGGAAATCAAAGAACCAATTATTATCTACTGTGACAACACTAGTGTTATTAACATTTTAAAGAACCCTGTGATGCATACTAAGACTAAGCATATTGCAATAAAGTATCATTTCTTGAGAGAATTGGTTCAGGACAAGGAAGTAAGGTTGGGATATGTGAATACTAAACAAATAATTACAGACATATTCACTAAACCTTTACCTAAGGATGCATTCTTGTATCTTAGAGGAAAGCTAGGGGTGATTCCCCTAACTGAAGCTCACTAAAACATAGTTTAGTGATGCATCAACCAAGCTACAAAACATATTTAACATGTTGATGCAGATTGTCAGAGCTTATTGCATATGAATCAGTACATTAGGTACACTACAATTTTATTGGATAGAGCCTTTGGTATTTGGATGTCAAAGAGGAAGAGTTTATTGATGTCATGCCAAAGAAATTATTAAAGGAAAGATTATTGAGGGAGATATTATTGATGACAGAGGGAGAATTCTGTATTTTAGAAATTGTGAAGACAGAGAAAGTTTTCTGGATGAGAATCATAATGAAGCTAAGGACATTAATACACTTTTTATCCTTATTTATGTTGCTCTAAAATTCTTTGTATTATGACATGTTGTGTTGCCATCAATACCAAAGAGGGAGATTGTTGATGACAATTATTCAATTGTGTATTGTCATTTATGTTTACACAAATGCCTATACCTAAACCAAGCACAGTCAGTATATGCCAAGTTCTCTTGGGCATTGAAGAAGACCAAAGTGATTTTCAGTTCTAACCAAGTTCACTCGGGCATTACAGTAATGACCAGGCATTGAAGGATTACAGTGTTAACCGAGTTAGATATTTGGTGTCAGTCCACTAACAACAGTTTACACTATGTTTAATTGGTTATATGCAGCTGAAAAAATTAAGTTTTAATATTTATTTGGAAGGTTATTCAAGCTGAATTGACAAGGCTTATCATATATATACAAGGTCAAGTTTGGATTGAATATGTGTGAAGAAACATATGGTAGAGTTTTTGATATGAAGAGTGAAGGCAAAATCAGATGGGATTCTGATTAAGGAAAGAACTTCTAGACAAAGCTGCAATAGAATATTTGATCAATGAGGATCCAATTTAAAGCCAAAGCAGAGATCTGAATCAACAAAGATAGTTGCTTCTTAAAACAGGTCAAATCCATTGTTACTCTCTAACAATTGTAGCAGTGATCCAAATCTCTTTACAAAGTAGACTTAACAATCTTTTGTAAATCCTCTCACAAGGTGGAATTTCTATATTGAAGTGTTTGAAGACCTCTAACAAGTTCACTCCTTATAGGTTGATTAAATCCTCTAACAGGGTCACACCTAACAGTGTATTTTATAACCTTTAACAGGGTTGGCTCCTAACAGGGCTCACTTCAGAAGAGTGAAAAATAGTAACTAGTTGTAATTGGTGTTTTTCCCAAATTGGGTTTCCACATTTAATATTGGTGTCATCTGTGTACATGTTATTTTCTTTATGCTTTATGTTTCTGCACTTAATCACTAAAGGATAATCACAGTTAATATCTTAAGATTGCTTTGTTAACCGAGTAACAACAGAATATCTTTATTAACTGAGTGACAATGATAAGTTTTTTTAAGACATCTAAGGGACTTGGATTTGTTTTTGTGGTAACTGATTCACCCCTCCCCTCTGAGTTAATTAACTCATTTCCAACATGTTATGTGTGTTATGCAAACAAATTTGATATAAAGCATGGCATTAACCATTAAAAATATTAAAATCAAACATATGTACAATTTTAAATAAAAAAATTAAATATTAACATGTACATAACCTAAATTATAGATCAAGTAAATCAAATAAATGATAACATACACATACATCCATAGATTGTAGAGAGAGAGAGAGAGAGAGAGAGAGAGAGAGAGAGAGAGAGAGAGAGATGAACATCTTGGGATCTTTGAAATATTGCATCAAATTTTTTTTTTTTGTTTCTTGTTGCCTTCTTGTTGATTAGTCTAGTATTTCTAGTGGTAGTCGATCTATTGTTGTCTTTTTGAGTTGCGGTCACTTTTGTGTGTACTTATCTTTATGCTAGATCATTTTCTATGATCACACCTCATTCATTCGCATTCATCGAGCGAGAGTTATTACAGTTTCTTTGCAGGACTGTACTATTCTTCATGTTACAGATCAGAGGTTGGGTTTCTGATTTTTTCCCCGATCTTCCGGTTGTTTTTTTTGAGTGTGGTCGTGCTAGCTTAGTTTTTGTTTAAGGCCGACTTATTTGTATAATCACATCTCTTATTATTTTTATTGGAGGTTGATCGAGTTATTTTTGGGTCCTTAACTAATTGTTGTAACACACTTTCTTATTCTTGGAAAATATGATCTTTTCTAGATCGACCGATAATTGTAATCACTATTTAAGCTTAAGGACTTCTTTCTAAGGGATAAAAGAGTTTTCATAAGATTATCTAGTGAGTCTTGGCTAGGGTTTGTAAGATATTATGATCTAATGAGGCATGTATGTCTAGCATGTGAGACTGCATGTTGTAGGTCTATTGTTGTTGATTCACCAATCATAATTGAAGGCCGATCTCTCATTTTCTCACTGTTGGCTTATTGTTCTTGCTATTTCTATTGTGTTTTATTGGTTGTAAGTATCAGACTGATCTTTTGGGGTTTCTCCATCCTTAACAACATCAAGTGGTATCTGAGTGAGTTTTCAATTCCTTAGGGTTTTCTTGTGGGGTAGCGGTTGAAAGGATCCAACCCAGGACGACTGTGGACTGTAAAGATGAACAAGAGAAATGCTAGACGAGGAGCATGAAATATAGATCCAAAAATTTTGGATTTGTTGAGGAAAATATCTGCAATATTGGAAGCACTAGAGATAACCTAGAGGAGAGGAAAATATATAGAAGATGCAAGTGATGAAGAAGGAGATGAACAAAATCAGAATGAAGTAGTAGAAAGTGATAAGCAGGAAGCAAAACCTGAGTTGAATTAAGGAGAGGAAAGGTTTATTAGGGAATTGAATAATGTTAATCGAAGACCTCATTTCAACCCACCTGATTATCATGGTAAACTAGATGCTGATGAGTTGATAAGTTGGATTACAGAGATTGATAAGTATTTTGAGATTGAAGGGAATAATGAAGAAATGAAGGTGAAGTATGCTTGTACCAATTTGAAAGGACATGCATCCCTATGGTGGGAACATCTACAGACAAATTGACAAAGAAGAGGTAAAGACAAGATCAAATCATGAGATAGGATGGTGACCAAATAAAAGGCCAAGTTTTTGGGTGTGGACTATCAATTAAGTTTGTTTAAAAAGTTACAGAACTTGAAGCAAAGGGATTTAAGTGTTAATTTTTTATACTGAGGAGTTATACAAGTTGAACATTAGATCTGGTCATGTAGATGATGAAGCTGAACAAGTTTCTCGCTACCTTAATGGTTTGAGGATGTCCATACAAGATGAAGTCAGTCTAGTGTAGATTATGTGTGTGGAAGAGGCTTACAAGTGGGCCTTGAAAGATGAAGAGAAGATGAACATAAGACATAAAAAAAGGAAAAGAGGTAGAGGTGGAAGATTTCAAAGAGGTAGATGTAGTTCTACTGTAGATTAGAGTAAAAATGAACCTAAAGTTAAGGACACTGATCATTATAGGAGGAATGATAGGAGTTCCTATTGGAATGAAGGGGAAGGAAGTGGTGAAAGGAGGAAGTTCATTGGAACTTGTTTCAAATGTGGTGAAGAAGGTCATAGAGTCTTTGAATGTAAATAAGGAAACTCTGAGAAGAAAGAAGAGAGAAGTAGGATACAATATTTTATGATGAAGAGTCCACTAGTTCAGTGAACAAAAATCAAGTAGAGGAAGGTGTGACCCTGATGACCAGGAGGATCTTATATCATGGAGAACAAGAGAAGGAGTATATATAGAGGAAGAATTTGTTTCAGAAAAGATGTAAGGTACATAACAAGGTGTGTAAAGTTTTTATAGACAGTGGTAGTTCTGATAATCTTGCTTGAAAAGAATTAGTAGACATACTGAAGTTGTAGAGGATGAAGCATCGTAGACGCTACCAGATTGCCTGGATTTGAGATGAACATAAGGTACTGGTCTTTGACGATTGTCGTCTGTGTAGCGAAATTGACATCTCTGTTGATTGACCCAAAAGACTCAGGGGAAGGGGTTTGGGAGTGAAAAACAAGGGATGTGGAGCATTTTAGAATGACCTAGGTTGGGTAAAAAGAACTAATGAGAATGATTTGTGAATGTAGGAGGCAAGATCAATCTTTAGATCATGAGAGAGCTGGCCGGAGACCATGGGACTAGTGGAGGAGTTAACCCCAATAGAGTGGGGGCAGGTTGCATTGTGCAGATTAGACCACATACATCTATGGACGTAGTTGAGAGCACATAATGTGCTCATGACCACGTTGATTAAGAGGTGGCATAGCCTGACTTATGGCTTCAATTTTTTGATGGGTGAGGTGACAATCACCCTATTTAATGTCTAGCAGATCTACCACATTCCTATCAGGGGGCTAATCCCAGACTACGTGCAGGAGGGCCCAGAGCCATACGTAGAGGCAGAGTTTGGGAGGTCATATGACTAGATACCCATTGTTAGACAGTGGTTACCATGGAGGGCAGCGATGGTAGTGCGACCATGGTTGCAATAGGTTGCACTATATTTAGAAGGACTTATTGGAGGCTAATCGATGTCGGACCATGCAGAGCATGGATTTCCATTGGAGTCAGCATGAGTACTGAGTGCTACATAGGAGGATGAGGGGGAGAGAAACTATTGAGGATACACCATCCTCGGTCAGCTATATTATGACTTGCATATATGTGCCTACCAGAGAGGCAAGACATTGGGGACAGGGGTGACACTTTTGCTAGTGTGGGTATGGGAGCATACCGCTATGGTATGCCCCATCATACTTCATGAGAAATGATAGGAATATGAGCACTATGCTTGTAGATATAGACCAGCTATAAGACATGAGTCAACATATTCCATCGAACACTGGCGGAGGACACTTGACAAGATGTAGGGGTTTGATTGGACTCCCTACGCAGGATGTGAGGCATGAGGGCATTAGGTCCAGCAACAATAGGACTATACAAAGGAAGGGTGGGAGGAATTTTTCTACCTTAGGTTCACTTAGCCTGAATTTAGGCTTATAGGGAGGAAACCATATATGATTTCTCGATAAATGCCATCACAGGTATTGAGATAGTTTGGTTAGGTACATGATGCAGCCCCAGATTTATTTCCTTATCTACTAGTGACACAAGAGGTGGGCATCTTATGGAGTATTGGGGAAGATTTGAGGGGTGCAAGAGCATCATGGCTAGGTATCCCAGTCACGCTGTGTTAGCAGGGACAAGATATGATACGAGATGTAGGAGTGACTCTCGCATATGCTCAGTGGTGGGTCATTCATAGGCTGATTAGATTGACCATCCTAAGGCTTATTCAGGTAGATGAGCAGTTGACAGGAGGGGAGGATGGTGTTGGGGTGGATGGGGATGATGTAGGAGATGGAGGAGGAGGCAGGGGAGTAGGGCACCAGAGGGAAAAACCAAGGGTGGTGGGAGAGAGACAACGGGGATAGGTTTAGATACCCACAGATAGAGCCCCTCTAGTGTTTCTAGTATAGGTATAGGGACCACCATCAAAAAAGGTATAGGGACAGGTGCCACAGGAACCACCTCCAGGATAGGTGTAGAGATAGGTGCCACCGAGACCATGACCTCCAAGTTATATTGCATAGGATGTGCATGATACAGTGGTCATAGAGTGACATAGCCTGTAGACAGAGGTTGGGAGGTTACAAGGAGTATTAGCGACTGCCCATCCATCAGAGGGAAGATTACATGAAGATTTGGCTAGGGTCTAGGGTGGTCTTACAGGAGAGAGAGCATGAGAATATAGTACTCAGGGTGCTCTGAACATGCTACAGGCCCATGTCGATGTAGGAGAGTTCACCATTATCGAGACTCATACATGGGAAATAGTAGAGAAACAACAGATAGAGCGGATGTAGCAGGAGATGGATGCTCTAAGACTAGATCTATATGGGGTTAGAGTGGAGAATGATACACACCAGCAGAGGGAAAAGGAGCATAGGGATAATGATAGATCATTGTACAGGCTCCTACTGGACCAAGGGTGCTGCAGGTGGTACAGGATGCCTTTGCAACACACAGATGAGAGATCCAACATTTATTGAGAGATTGTCCACTCATACTATAGGTGAGGGTGATTTATAGGCCTAAGTAGGGATGCTACCTCTACAAGATAGAGGGGGAGATGAGATAGGAGGGGAGGGACATCCTCTCGAATGAAATCATGATCCATACGAGTAAGTTTTGATACACATGTAGTTTTTGAGATTTTGGATGTACAATGACATATATACATGTATATTTGATAGACTATGATTTATCTATATTATTTGGAAACTTTGATTATTCTTTTATGATGAGATATATATACATGATTTTGATGGTCCTATGTGATGTGTGTGTTCTTGATTCCTATATGCATATGTTACTAATCGTTGAAAGACCACATGAAGTTACTCTGCAAGAGAGGTGAATTATCGGTGCTGTCTGGTGTTGTTGTTATTTCTATTTTTGTTGTTATTGTTATTGTCATTTTCATTGTCATTGTCATTGTCATTGTCATTGTCATTGTCATTGTCATTGTCATTGTCATTGTCATTGTCATTGTCATTGTCATTTTCATTGTCATTTTCAATTGTCATTGTCATTGTCATTGTCATTGTCATTGTCATTGTCATTGTCATTGTCATTGTCATTGTCATTGTCATTGTCATTGTCATTGTCATTGTTATTGTTATTGTTGCAAGGAAACAAATAGGACTGATTGCGAGGTTGTTGAAATTGTTGTTGTGATGAATTGTTTTGATTATTTTTGTTGTTGTTATAATTGTTGTGATTGTTCTAATTGCTATGATTAGATGCCTGGACATTTTGGATGTGTTTGGTATCTGTCACTCCATCATTGATGACCCGTTTTTTATTACTCCAAAATTTTGGGTTGTTATTGTTAGAGGAAGCGGTAAATATTTAATGGAACCTTTTTGCAAAAGTCCATCCTTAATGTTCTTCCCTTTCTTAACAAGAGATTCAAAAGTATTGGGGGAAGCCATTTTCACTTGGAATGAAATTTGGATACCAAATTTATAGTTAAGATGTTGATTAAATGATTATTGGGTAGTTTCCAAGACATACAAATTGCAATGTGTCTCCATATTTGTAAAAAGCTGGCAAAGGTTTCTCCGTTCCTTTTCTTGGTGTTACACAAATCACTCAATGATTCTTGATGTTCGATGTTGTAAAAAAATTGTGAAAAAAATTTCTCTATGAGGTGGGAGAATGTAGATATGAATCCATGAGGGAGGGCCATGAACCACTCCAAAGCTGGACCACCAAGACTCCTAGTGAAGAGTTTCTTTAGATAATTCTCGTTGTAAGCGGCGTCTTCACATGCAATATAGAATTATTTGAGATGTTGGACCGGGAATGTCTCACCTTTGTATTTCTCAAATTTAGGGATCTCAAATTTTGGAGGATATGGTTGCATGGTTATCAATTTGTCAAATAGATAAGGACATATATCATCAAAGGAGAATTCTTTCTTCCCTCTATTTTGTAGGCTATGCATAAGATTCTTGAGCTCATTGACTTGTTGGGATAGATAAAGAGAATTATCATGAGTGATTTGTGGTGTAAAATATTTTCCCCCTCCAAATTGTGAGGCTGAGAAGCCTATTGATGCCATACTGACTGTAGGAGGGATATAATGATACAATTGAGACATTGGTTGAGAGGATGTCTTCATGGAAGATAAGGAAATGTGAATTGTGATGATGAAACCAAAGCCACAAATGACTTCCCAATATTCAAAACATTAGCATCTATATCATGAGATGCGTTCTTCATAATATGCATGTTGTTATGCAAGGTCGTGTTGGGAAAAACACTAAGGATCTGTTGAAGTTGTTCGTTTGTCAATTAGAATCGTGGTTGTGAAGTGGATACGAGTATTGATTTAGAAGGCCCACTATAAATGGACTTGCCTTAGTCTTTTGATGATGTTGCATTAGAAGTTTAAGTTGTGGCCATTCTTGCAGCGGCTGTAGCTCAGATGATATTGGAGACAAGTATAGATTCATCAAAACCAGCGGGAACTATAACACCCTTCTTGATAAGGTTCAAAACAAATCTCTCTGTTGTTTTGACTAATGGCCTTCTCAACCATATCTAAATTATATGGATCATTGAAAAAATCATCTACTTGAGTAGGTCTTTCATCTTGATCCACCAATTCATTTTCTTTAGGAGCATGGGTGATGTCCTCAGCATGCACTTCATGGCCTTGAAAGAAGGGATGAACAAAAGGATTATCATCATCATGTTTGGTGTTTACTTCTGTGCGCCTCATGTTTTTATCTTGGGATCAAGTAACTAGCATACATGGTAACCTCCCAAAGAATGAAAGATGAAAGATGAAGGATGAAGGGTTAAATTTGGAATTTTGATTGGCGATGATCTTAGGAGAAAAAGATTCGGACTTTATTTGATTTTGATTGATTTTGGATTGAATTTTATTTGATTGAAATTGATTGATTGGATGATTGAGTTGGATTGGATTTAAAGGTTTTGAGATAAAAACCTAGGTGAGGCTAGACCTTATGAATATGTAAACACAAGGGATTGATTTAGATAATATCTTCTTCTACTTGGAGATAGACTTGTCATCCCAAACAAAATAGGACAAGATTAATAGATTTAATAACTTGAGAGAGACTGATGTTCTGCAAGCAATAATTTGATTAAATGTGTTTGCTAGAGATGAAGGTATGGAACACTTTGATTAAAATCTTTCAACCTAATAGGGATGAAGGAATGAAAGATTGGAATTGATTTGATTGTAGTCCATAGATGATTGGTTCTTTCTCTAAGAAGGAATGCCGATTTTGTGATGATAAGAATATGATGAATTGATTTGAGGTTTGAAAGTCAACAATGAGGCTCATCTAGTTATATCTCTCAAAATAGATAAAGGAGTGATTCACATGATTTTTAGCCATGTAGGAAATTTTTTTGTTGAAGATGATGACGTTAAACATCTCATAGTCGTTGATTTCTTGTTGAATTGATTTGGTTATATGTTGATATTCCTTGGCTTTTCTATTAGCTTCTTTCTCCTCTCTATGGACACGGGGAATTGGGAGTTTAAATTTCTTATGATTTCATGAATTGGTCATGTGCCACAGAGTGAGTGTTGATTTTAACTAGGTAGATATGTGTTTCACGATGAATGATTTTAGGAGCTCCTAGGAAACCAAATTTATGATGTTTCTGTAGGGTTTGATAACTCACTATTTTTTGGTGGAGACAACCGTTCTCAGATGCAGACAAAGATCTATGGAGATGACCATTCCAAGTCAGAGATGATAATCTCAGGGAAGAGACAACAATCTTAGGTCGGAGTCGATAGTTTTATTCCAGAGTGTTTTTGATGAATTATGATCAATTAGGATTTTCCAGTCTGATTTTTGGTCAATCTGTTCAATAACAACAAACAATTTTCAAGCACTCAAACAAAAAAACAATAGTCATGTGTCTGAAAATAGTCCTGCAAGGGACAAAGAAACCTTGCAGGATTCAAGCAGTAGTGACAATGAAGCTGATATAAAGTAATTTCTTTGAGGTATGTATGTTCTTGGTGAAATTTCAAGGTAGACAATCAAGCACACTTCCTACCCTAAGGAATCGGTAGAGCATGAAAATCCTTTCTCGTAGACTTAGGCACACTTCAAGAGACAATCAAAAAATAACCACTTCCAACCACACAATGATTTATCAATTTAATATTATCCAAATCCAAACGCTCAGGAAGGCACGATATGGCGAGTGTCTTGGGGAGGTTACTATCCTCCTTGCACTTAGATTATCACACTTTCAGGGGTGAATTGGGTAGCTTCTACACTAGGGTGTTTAGTAAGTGCATCCATTTGAAACTATCCCTTGTAGTCCTATAAATAGGATTGAGGCCTATAACCCTACAAGTACTTAGATAATGTAGTCTCACACATAGGATTGAGGCCTTGCAACCCTACAATTATCAAGCATAAGAATAAATCCTTAAAATAGCTACGTGCTCTGAGACTTTAATCTCGAGGAGACTTTTGATTATAGTGGGTCGGGAGAGGATGTCATAGGGTCTTGTTCCCACTTGAGTCGTCCCTAATATATTTTTTCCTCAACCGATAGGATATCTAAAGGTGAAAATAAAGAAAAGGATTGGCAAATTAGGAGTTCAGATTTCTGATTTTCCATTAGGGAAAAGAGTATAATCTCGTATCCATATTTTTTTCTTCCAAGCACATTAGACAAGTTGTTAATTCCCAAGGTTCATTTCTAAGTGAAAGATCAAATGAGTCCAGGTTTCTCATTATCTTATAAAGAAAAGAGCATACTCCCCTATCAGTTAACAAGAAATTGTAAGTAAACCTTTGTTAAGATGCCTAAGAAATAAATTAATGAAAACACAATGTTAATTCGTATCTCCTAGGCAACCTGCAAGACAGAAAAGTGAGAAGTCTAATTTTTTTCAATGTCTTCTACTAACATCCTGCAACTCAAAATATTAATAGGTTTTAATATCAATCTTCAGATTTGAGGTACTGCAAAAACCCAGATGAATTAGTAACACAAAATTTTACTGAAAACTGGAATTTTTGGTAGCAGAGAAAAGATGACCATGCCAGGTTACAGACGATGATCTACGTAGATGAAAGTCAAACTATGTAGATGATAGTCAAAAATCATAGACGACTATTAGAGAGCGTAGACAACAATCATTGAAAAACTTAGAAAAATAGTATACCTGACACGGTGATAGCATGAATCTTGAGGAGCACAGATGACCAAACCTAGGTGCAAACGATAATTTGTGAAGGTGACAATCAACCTGTGTAGATGAAAATTTATAAATTAGAGTTAGTCAACTTTGATTATTTTTTTTTTTGAAATTTTTTACAAACATTTAACTCTATAAAAGTATCTCTGACAGAAACACGAGAGCTAAAAACTTAAAATGTCTAAAAAAAAAGTTTAAACTACTCAAAATTAAAGTCCTTTTTAAACCACGATGGAGATGACAGTCTCCAGGTGGAGACAATGATCTGCATAGATGTCCATTTTACGTAGATGATCATTCCATGCCAGAGACGACTCTGTGTGAACTCGCAGATGAGGAAGTGTGATCGAGTCTAAAAAATGGAAGAATTTTTTTAGAATGTTTTAAATTTTAGGGACGTGGGTCCCACCAGGCTTGCCAAAAGTATGATGAAAACCTACCTGTGTGGAACAATCTAAGACATGCAAATGTTAAGAAAATAAATCATTGCATTTTAATCTAACATGTTCATAAAAGCTTGAAACTACACAAAGCTTGCAACATAACTTTCAATGAGCCAAACAAGTGCACCTAAGACTTGTTGATTTTCTCTTAAAGAGGAATGTGGGTGTTCTCTCCCAGCACAAAATATAAATCCCACTTTGATTGAATGATAAATGACATATGCAAACTAGATGCAATGATATTGAATACACTCAAGAGCTAGTTATGGAGAACTAGTCTCAAGCATTCAATGTATGGAAGATAAGTAGATATGAACACTAGATGAAAGATCCTAACATTGAATGCAAAATATAAACATTTAACTACTACAATGAATGCAAAAACTACCAAAAAAGCTTAGTATAAAAGATCTAAATGCAAACAAAATAACTCTAAGCATACAAAAACATGATAACTCTAATGCAAGAATGATGGATCATTTACTCTTGGAAAGACTCCTATTTATAGGATTTTGGAGGACTTGGGTGAGGTGGATCACATGTGGCATCCACATAGGTGCCACATGAAGGAAACATAAGCCATGCAAGTGTCCAAGTTTTCTCACACATGTGTGAGAAACTTGAGATGTGATGGGCCAATGTGTACTTCAAGTACACATGTAAGAGACCTTGTCATAGATGTCATAGATTTAGTCCAATGAGACATTTTTGGAAAGTGTAAGAAAATGTCATCAAGTTTGTAAGAAAATATCATCAACTTTGTAAGAAACCTTGTTTAGGAATTTTTAGAATTCTTTAAAAATGTGATTTTTGGAAATTTGCTCATGTGTGAGCAAATAATTAGGACTAATGGGTGTAGGAATCCAAAAATTAGCCTAATTAACTTTAGTTAATTAGCAAATAGGTCTATTTATTGAGAGTGATGTGGAATGGTAGGATCTAGGTCTAGATTTAAGATTAATCTAAATTAGATTTAGACTAATCATAGTTTAGCAAAATATTAGAATGTGAGAGGAATAAATAAATTAAAAAATTATTTAAAAGGGGAAATTAATGGAGGAAAGGTATTAAATAAAATTAATACACTTAAGGGGGAGGTATTTAAATTAAATTTAAATACTATAGAAGATGAACTAAATTTAATTAAATAGGTGGGAGGATAGAAAAAATATAATTAATTAAATAATTATAATGTCAAAGGACGATTTTAGGCGTCTACAAGAAGTATTAGTCATTGTATGGATTTGATTCCAAGAGCTAGTTTACCAAATAAAGAAGCATATAGGATGCCATCGATAGAGAATAAAGAGCTTAATAGGCAAGTGAAATATTTGTTATAGAGAGTTTTAATCAGAGAAAGTATGAGTCCATGTGCATTGCTTGTTGTATTAGCACCTAAGAAAGATGGAAAATGGAGGATGTGTACCGATTCAAGAGCCATTAATCAGATTACAATTAAGTATCAACTTCCTTTGCCAAGGATAGATGATTTGATGGATTGTTTGAGTGGAGCTAAGTATTTCAACAAGATAGACTTGAAGAGTGGATATCATCATATTAGAATCAAAGAAGGTGATGAGTGGAAGACTACATTTAAGACAAATGAAGAATTGTATGAGTGGTTGTTAATGCCATTTGGGTTGTCTAATGCACCTAGCACTTTCATGAGGTTAATGAATAAAGTACTAAAGAAATTATTGGGTAAGAATGTCATTGTGTATTGGATGATATCTTGATCTTAAGTAAAAGAAAAGAGGAATATTTGTTTCATGTTAAACAAGTATTTTAGAGGTTGAAAGAAGAGAAGTTGTTGATAAATATCAAGAAGTGTACTTTCATGAAAGAGGAGTTAGTATACTTGGGGTTTGTAATATCTACTGAAGGATTGAAGATGGATCCTGAGAAAGTGAAATCCATTGTTGAGTAGCCTACACCTAAGAGTATTGGAGAAGTTAGATCTTTTCATGGGTTAGCTAGTTTCTATCTCCTCTCATAGTTTCAGTCATCGGTCCATAGATTGAACTAAAGTTTATACTTGGGGTTTGTAATATCTACTGAAGGATTGAAGATGGATTCTGAGAAAGTGAAATCCATTGTTGAGTAGCCTACACCTAAGAGTATTGGAGAAGTCAGATCTTTTCATGGGTTAGCTAGTTTCTATCAAAAGATCATCAAAAACTTTAGTTCAATCTATGGATCGATGACTGAAACTATGAGAGGAGATAGAAAAGAGTTCAAATGGAAACATGGAGCACAAATAAGTTTAGATTTGTTGAAGTAGAAGGTGATAGAACAAATGGTATTAGCTTTACTTGATTTCAGTAAGGTATTTCAAGTAGACTGTGATGCTAGTGGAAATGCAATTGGAGCTGTTTGACTCAAGAAGGGAGACCCGTTGCCTATTCCCGTGAGAATTTGAATGATGCTAAGAAAAGGTATTCAATGTATGATTAATAATTCTATGCTATAATTAAAGCTTTGAAGAAGTGGAGATATTACTTGTTACCTAGGGAGTTTATGCTATATACTAATCATCAAGAATTGAAGTATTTGTGTAGCCAAGGTAAGTTCAACTAGAGACATATGAGATGGGCTGAGTTCATGCAGAGTTATAACTTTTTGTTCAAACATAATATTTGTGTGGAAAATAATGTTTTCGATGATTTGAGTAGAAGAAGGACTTTGTTGACTGAGATGATGATTGTAGTATTGGGTTTTGATGCATTGAAGACCTTGTATAAGGAAGATCTAGACTTTTTTGAAACTTACAAGGCTTGTAAGGAACCTACTATTGTAGATAGAAGTAAGTGGTTAGATTATTTCATTCAGGATGAATTGTTGTTTAAAGGTAATCAATTATGTATACTTAGGAGTTCCATGAGAGAAAATCTAATTAAGGAGAAATATAATGGAGGTTTAGTAGGACATTTTGGCATTGATAAGACAATAGCTTTGGTGAGTGAGAATTACTTTTGGCCACAAGTTTAGAAGGATGTGACGAATTTTGTACAAAGTTATAAGGTATGTGAATTTGCAAAAGGAAGTAGTCAAAATGTGGAGTTGTATACACTTTTGATAGTACCAGTCGACCTTGGGAGGAGATTAATATGGGTTTTGTGCTTGGTTTTCTAAGAACACAGAGAAGCTATGACTTAATTTTTGTGGTTGTAGATAGATTTTGGAAGATGATACATTTTATTCCTTGTAAGAAGACTACATATGCAGTACATGTAGCTGATTTATTTTTCAAGGAGATTGTGAGATTACATGGATTACCTAAGAGCATTGTATCAGACAAGGATAGTAGATTTGTTGGTTATTTTTGGAGTACACTTTGAAATAAGTTGAAAGATGATTTGAAGTTTAGTTCTAATTTTTATCCACAAAATGATGGATAGACAGAAGTCATGAATAAGAGTTTAGGGAAAGTTTTGAGATGTTTAGTTGGAGATAAGCCTGGAAATTGGGATTTAGTTTTACCTCAGGGTGTGTGCACCAAGTTGTGGACCAAAAAAGTGGACACATCTTTAAAAAAAATTCAAATTTCATATAACCTGATCGGGTTATTGAAATTTCAAAATTGTACTAGGCTTGGTAACCAAGCCTAGACAATATTATTAAAAAAATTGAACTTTCTAAGAACCCGATCGGGTTATGAGATGTTTCAATTAAATCGATCGGGTTATTAGACATATAATATTTTCTAATAACCCGATCGGGTTCTAAGATGTTCCTAATAACCGAATCGGGTTATTAGAAACATATTATATTTTGGACAGCCCGCGGCTTAGGCCATTTTTAATGCCTAAACCGCAGAGCAGCAGATCCTAGGAGACCAAAAATGCCACAAAACCCGATCGAGCTTTGAAGAAAACAAGAAATCTTCAAAAATTTGCATATTTCCAAGAAATGGCGCCCCGTAAGAAAGGTATGTATTATTGTTTTTGTTGTTGTTTTTTTGCATTTTTTTTATCAAATTAGGTTATGATATTGATTTTTTGTTTTCTTTTAAATCAATTTCATATCAGATTCATTAAACAACCCTAGAAGAGGAAAAAGAAATGAAAGACCATCCCCCATAAACCCTCCTCCAAATTCTCCTCGTCCACCACCATCGCCACCCATAAACCCTCCTCAAAATTCTCCTCGTCCACCACCATCACCACCCGTAAACCCTCCTCAAAATTCTCCTCGTCCACAGCCACTGCCACCCATAAACCCTCCATATGTGCCATTAGATCATGTAAATGCAACACAAGAGGACCTCATGCAACGCCTTAACCAAAATAGTGCACAAATTAATATATTAGTCAATAGGTTGAAGGCTTATGGTCTTCAACATCACTCTACCCTCGCCACTACATTAGAAAAATTGTCCAATAGTGCGAGTGAGGTGTCTCAAGAGGTGACAAAATCGTGTTCATGGAGGGATAGGTGTCATACATATTATGCTGATGGTTTATCATATGAGGATGTGAAAATAAAAGGCATAGAAAAATGTGATATATGTGACCTTTTTACCGATTCTAATACTAGCAATTCCCTAGAAGTTAATACAAAATGGTTTCCTATAAATTGGTGTGCTCATAGCGGGATGAAATCAGATTTTTTGGATAGGTGGCACATGGTATTTGACCAAACACCTTGTAATAATAATGAGGCGCCTTTACATTTTTTGAGGAAGCTATACTGTTAGTTTATCATTGGCGAGAAGCTGAATTACTTTGACTTTCATGACTTCCAGGGCAGAGGGAGAGGCTCTGCGCAGGATAGACCTGGGGCACATATGATTACCCAACCACAAGAGAGGAGGTGTACTACAAGAAAACCCCTCATTCATGTTGTGGTCCCAGTAGTGGTGAAGGAGTCTATGGATATACAAAATCTTCATGGAGCTGCATCATTGACTGATGTCATTATCCATCATAGCACTTAGTTAGTTGGAGAGGATGGATCAATGCCTGTGCCACCTCCATCTTCATCAGATGCGCCATTAGGATCATCCCATCCCGCACCAACTCCATCATCATCAGATGCACCATTAGGATCATCTCATCCCGTGCGAGCTCCATTATCATCAGATACATTTGCAGGGTCAACCCAACCCATTGAGCATATATACATCAGTTGTAATGGTATATGTGATGAGGTAGATATCCAGGTGAGTGCGGATGGTTCAACATCCCATTCATGTGTACATTGCAGTAGAAGATGTCAGGCATCCACTACTGAGGATGTATCCCTCACAGATGATATGTTTTTAGTGGTGTATGGTACAAAGCCGACACAGGTTTGTTTGAATTTGTGTTTTGACATGTTATTTTAATTAATTACCTAAATCTATTAAAAGTAAATAAAATTTTATGTATAGAAGAATCTAAATTGATACATGAATAATATGAATTGCAGGGTGCAGCTAGTGGTACAAGCACACCAAGGAGTGATCGTTATAGTACAGGTAGACAGGTAGCTCAAACACCTAAGGTAATGTTTTATAAATATTCCTAAAATAGAATAGTACGTTGTTTTGAAAATATCATATCTTAATAATTTGTATGGTGGTAACTTAGTGTATGTTTGTTTTCTCTTGCTTTATGGTCAAAGAATTTTTTCTAATGTAATTCAACTCAAGGAATTCACTTCCTTGTCTAGCCATCATGACTCAAAATGATTTGAACTCCCACCCTCCATCCTTGGACCCAATTCAACCAATGATGAACTCATACATAGACTCATACCCAAACCAATCACTTATTGGCTTCTGAATCAACTTTGAAAATAATTCAGAACATCCAACCATAATTCTTTTACAAGGTCCTTATCCTATCGCTCAAAGCACATTCACTTGCTAGTTCAGTAAACTTTACTCTCTGGCATTTCGTTGTCATACTAGGACAGTCCCCATATACTAGTCTATATCTTCACCATACACCATAGACAAGAACCCATCTAAACCCTAGGTTCATAACCACCCCAAATATTTTCATCACTGCTCATACCACCTACTCTGAGAGAGAGAGAGAGAGAGAGAGAGAGAGAGAGATTTTTACTTCTTCATAACCTGATCAGGTTTTGAAGAAGTGAAAATTGTGCATTTTATTCTCCAGAACCTGATCAAGTTATGGAGGAGTTGAAAATGTACTTTTTTCTTTTAAGAACTCGATCGGGTTATTTGAAATTTAGAAACCCAATCGGGTTATGGCTTGGGAAGAGACTTGGAAAATGACCCAAAGGATTGTAGGCTCATTTTCCCTCCATTTTTGTTCTTTTAGACATTTTTTCATCTTGTAAGATGAGTTCTGGACTTTATCTTCATGAGGTTTGCAATTTGTCAACTGGGTAGCTCTATAATTTTCACCATAATCTCATACGTCTTCTTATCTTTCTAACCATATAAATTTTTTCTATTTTTGGACAACAATAGCATTGTAAACTTTAATTTTCTTTACTAGTGTCTTGGTTGTCCTCACAGACATATGTCTACCTTTTTTTAATAACTTTTGATATACTTAATAAAATTAAAAATAAATTACATATTATTTTTCTACACTTGACTCTATACACTTTAAATTTTTTTTTTTTCATTTTTGATTATTTTGATGCAAGTTATGCCCAGCGCACGAACATGTACCAAATTTTTAGGATGCGATCACTTCAAAAAATCATAGAAAAACAATTACTCATCGGAAAATTACAAAAAAATAGACAACTTCTATATCTTAGTCTTACCTATCATCCTACTAAATGGATTTAAAAAATACTAAATTTAACTATATCTTTTTTACCGCACACAGAAAAAACTATGTTATGTTTTTCTAAAAAAATCAAGAACATGTTTTTGTGCATGCAAGGTTTGACGCTCTTAATATTATTGGTTTTTTAAAAAATATTAGTGTTTTACAAACTAGATTCAGAGTAATGCAATTTTTATTTTTTACACATCTTCTTATTTTGAGTGCATGACCCTCAAACTCCTATTCCAAGTTCTTACCCGATTTCAAAAAAAATGTGTCTACTTATACCCCCCTTTTTGCTCCACAACTTGGTGCACACGCCTCAAGAAGAGTTTTCTTATAATAGTTTAGTAAATATGAGCACATGGAAGACACCATTTGAAGTGGTTATTTATTTTAATCCTAAGGGAGTAGTAAAATTAAGGGATGTCAGTCATGAAGTTAAGAGGAGTGCTGAAGGAGAGGAGTTTGCTAAGGTTATGAAGTAATTGCATGAAGGAGTGAGACATCATTTGGAGGAAATGAACCACATTTATAGAAGGAGAGTAGATAGGAAGAGGAGACAAGGTTTTTCAAGTGGTAGATGAAGTTATGTTGTACTTATCAAAGGGTATATTTCCTATTGGTACTTATAATAATTTGAAGATGAAGAAGTTTGGTCCTTGTAAGATCTTGAGGAGATTTGATCTAGGGAATGCATATGAAGTGGAGTTACCAAAGGACATGGATATATCACCGGTATTCAATGTTTTTGATTTGTATGAATATCATGAATTAGGTTGTGATGGTGTTGAGGAGTCAGAGATTGGACAACAATATCCTAAGAAGAAATTGGAACAAATAGAACAGATTTTGGATAGTAGAGTTGGTTGGAGTACAAGAGGTAAGCAATATATGGAATATCTTGTCAAGTGGACGGATAGACTAGTGGAAGATTCTTCATGGATTTCTCTGGCTAAGGTTGACCAATTTGGTTTTCCTTGGGCCCTAGTAAAGTGAGGGACTCACTTTTCAATTACCCCGGGTGTCTGATGTAGGAGCATCTTGGGATCTTGGCAATCTTGCATCCACCAAAAACATTTTCTTTCAGTTGTTAGTTTTTTATGCTTTTAGTCTGGTGTTTCTGCTGGAAATAGATTTGTACTTTTTATTTTGAGTTGCAGTCATGGAAAAGTGTTTGTGGCTTCATTATGGATAATTTCCTATGATGCACCTCATTTGGTTTCATCGCATGCAAGTTATTGTAGATTCTTTGCGGGACTATACTGTTCTTCATATTACCGATGTGTGGTTGGGTTTCTGATCATTTACCCTATCTACTAGTTGATTTTCCTGAGCGTGATCATGCCATCTCACTATTATGTTTGAGGCCGACCTTATTTTATGATCACATCTCTTATTGTTTGAATTAGAGGCTGATCCAGTTATTTTGGGTCCTGACCTAATTTTTGTAACATGTTTTCTTATTCTTGGAAAATGTGATCTTTACTAGGTCGATTGATGATTATGATTTATTTATAAGATTATGGACTTTTTCCTAAGGGGAAAGTGATTTTCATAATATTATATAGTGCACCTTGGATAGGGTTTGTAAGAGATATATGATCTTAATTAGGCATGTATGTCTAGCATGTGAGACTTCAAGTTGCAGATCTATTGTAATTGATTTACCGATGATAATTGAAGGCTGATCTCTCATTTTCTTATTGTTGGCTTGTTGTTCTTATTATTTTTGTTGCAAGGATCAGAATGATCTTTTGAGGTTTCTCCATCCTTTACTTAATCACTCTCCATCTCTCTCCCTTTCCATATACCATTATAATGTGTATTAAATTATTATAGATACATATATCCATTATATATAATACATTATTTATAATGCATTATATATAATGTATTTGATGTGTAGATGAATATTTTAAGTATCAGATATTGGATGCTCATTCAATATCCTATACCTTTTCACAAGGGTGCTGGAATGGTAAATTACTGGCACCCTTGTGAAATTTTGGACGCTATGTTATAAATATCGATTATTAGATTAGTATCGGATGTCTAATACCTGGGCCACACAAAATAGGGGACTGGATCATTTTGTGCATTCCAACAATCCTTCTTTATGCTGGAAATAAAAATGAGGTTTTAGACAACAAGAGAGAAAACTGGTTTTTTTTTGAATCTTTTTTATAAATTTATAATTGGAAAACATTTTTTATCATCTTTTTGGAGGTATAATGGGGATCAAAAGTTGTCAAAAGTAAAAATGAAAAGGAAAGATTACAAAAGACCAAATTGAAGCATATAAACAAAGAGATAGAGATTGTCATTCGAAGAGATAAGGTGTGTCAAATATTATTGAGGGCGAGGTCTCTTGTCCACCCGTAAATATTATTTCAAGTGAAGAGGAGAATGAATATAAAAACATTGAGCATGATTTTGAAGATGAGAATGAAAATGTAGAGATTGATATTGAAAATGTTGAACAAGATATTCAAGTTAGGAATAAAAAATTTGAAATTGATATGAGTAATGTTGGAATTGGCATAGAAAATAAGTTGATGAACCAAAGGTTGGAATTGTCATAGAAAATGAACCACATGAAAATGTTGGAGTTGCAATAGAAAATGAGGTGGATGAACTAAATCTTGGAAGGAATAGAAAATGAACAAAATAAAAATGTTGGAATTTTCATAGAAAATGAGGATGATAAACTAAATGAACATTATACAATGGAAAATTACATAATAAATGAATTTCCTTATGTGGAAGAAAGAAAAATTCCAAATTCAAGACCTTCAAGAACCCCAAAATAGTTACTTGAAATCGATGAGAACATTATAAGAAATTTTGAAGGCAAGAGATCAATAAGAACTATTTGTTTGTGGGCTACAAAAATTTCTAATGAATTTTTTATCAATAATATATTTGCTGAGCAATGCTAACTTTTTGTACAATTTCTAAAGATGCAAAATATGGGACCTATGCTAGCAAAATTAAAGATTCATTTGAACAAGAAGATGGAGAAAAATGTTATTCCTGTAAAAAAATATTTTTAATGATTTCAATTCTATTGGAAAGAATATCAAGGAAAAAGATAAAAGATCTTCTCAAAGGGTTTTTACAACCTCCTCTGTAAGTCATCATTTGAGAAAGGCTCGATTTATGAGATAAACGTGTGTTGATTTCAACATAAATCATAAAACTTTGGATAGAGCAGTTACAAGAAGAGAAATACTTGCCAATCCTCTTCAAAATGATGCATGGAATTTTGGTGGGAGGCTTCCACGTGTTGATAAGAAGCTAACTAATAGTTTGAAAGAGGAAGTTCAGCTATTATGGAGCTCTAACTCAAGAGTTTCACCCAATGCTAAGGATGCCTTGAAGTTAAGAATTGGCGATTGAGACTACACACTGCATCCTGAATAGTTTTTGGAAGTAAGTCAAACAATGTTCAAAATTTTTTGTGAGACACATACAACATTGCAAATATCACAAAGGGATTTTGAATTTCTCAAGCCATTTTATTGTGTACCTCTTAATATTTGAAATAATTGCTGCTAATATCATGTAGAGTTTTCAATGCACCATGAAATATTATGCTACATTCATTCTACTTTTCATATTAACAAAATGTTGTAGGAGTGTTGTACAAGTCAACTTCTGAAATCATCAAGAGACTTGTTAGATAATTTTTTGTCATAGAGATGATGCTTTTTTTTCTACAGAAATGATTGTTTAAATGTGAAGTGCTCACAATGTGGTGGCTTGTCAAAAAAAAATTATATTTTCATGAGAGCAAAAAATATGAGTTTGGAAAGAAAATTGTTCAAAAACATATATTCGAGATGGTCAATTATACTTTGAAGAGTGGAGGTGAGGGTTCCAGATGTGAGTGGTCACACAAGAATGCGATGTTGCTGATTTTATTTCAGATTTCAAGAAAATATTTTCTAAAGTATGCAAGACATAGTCATAGGTCACAGTGGTTGGATCAACAATTTAGGATGTGTAAGGAATATATCTTGATTGACACTATTATATTAGTGCCTGATTTTATAGGAAACTACACATTACAACCACAAATTGAGTTGCAAGCTCAATATTACAATTCCATTCATATTGCTATTTTTATCCACAACATATATACATGCCCTTGATAGTACATAATAAGATAGGAAGATAATCAAAGAGTACTTTTTTGTATGAATGACGATATATCTCACTCATATGAGTATGTGCAATATGGTTTTACGATTTTTTTTTGAGTTCTTATAGGCATAAAAATATTATAATGGATATACATATCATTTGGTTATTTAACTGCACAAGTCTAGTCAAGAATGCTTGTATGTTTTATTGGTTGAGTATAATTCATGAAGAGAGGGGTGTACCTCATATTTGGAGTTTTTTTGAAGCTCGACATGGGAAAGGAGAGAATGATAGAGTAAGTGCATGTGTGAAGAGAGATTTAGTTAATAATAAATTGAGGATTTTATGTGCTACATTTTGTGATGCCCGTTCTATTTTTTATTGGTGTAGTTCAACATTGTTATAGGGAGGGACACTTGATTCAACAATGCATATATTATTTTTATTGGTTAAGGAGGGTAGAGTAGGAGAAAAATTTGATTGTCAGACAATTAGAGATTCTTCAAAGATGCATTCATTTCAAAGCTCATATGCAAGTACATGGACCATTTGGACACATGAGTTGGCTTGTTTTTGTTGCATCTATTTTCAGTGTGATTGGGTTTAGTGCGAGTTGAGTGAGTGGGTAGATTAATGGGTTCCATAGTATCTAAATCATTTATCTAAAACAATATGCATGCAAAATGATGACATATAAAGTTCAGTTGAGTATGAACATCTTTTAGATCTTCTACAACTAGGACATATTTTTGTAATTGTTGACCCATAAGGGAATGATGAGAGATTATATTATTGGTTGGAACAATGTGTATAGGGAAAGTAGAATCTAGCACAACTGATGATAGATGATGATGGGTTCACATATCCTACTAGTTCAGTTGGTGTTTCAAGAACATGGCTGTGAACATACATGATAAGAAAGAATGACATACCTACATTTGAAGACTATGAGAAGCACAAAACCAGTCTCATATATTTCCACCTTATTATAGAAAAAAATGTTAAGTTGTTGAAGCATCAAGACAAACCAAAGATATAATAACTTTGAACAATTAGTAATGTTGTTCATAAAGCAATATTGGATACTCTTAAGAAGGGAGATAACCCTTCAAGCATACTTAACTATCCCATATCAAAATATTGTAAGGTTTATTACGTTCATTATGCTTTGGTTCTTTAACTTTTTGGTTCAATAAACTTAGTATTCTCATGGCATGGGAATGTGGATATTACATATATGATGGACATACAAGATTCGACTAGCATGCATCAGATTTTATCTTAATTTCATTCTTCACTTACATTTAGTTAGTATTCTTTCTTTAATACTAAGATATTATAAACTATTTAAATGTAGGTGTCTTCAAGAGTATGAGTGGTTGGAGTTTTAAATTATGAAGAAAAAATATTAGAATCAAATGTATTAGTTGCGTATTTGGGATTGTTTGATAAAATTTATTTATTTGTACATGATTTAGTTTTATAATAATAAATGATGTATTTGTACATGAGGACATGGGAAATCATAAGGACATGAGTTGATTTGTTTGTATTTAGAGGCATAATTTTGTATGTATATATTTTTTATAACTAGGTAACAAATTTAGTATCACTGTGTAACAAATATTTTGGTGTATAGGAAGTACTTGGTAATGTATAAATAATGACCTCTAATTTCCAAGATGTTTTCTTAATTCCCTAGTGATTTCCCAAATTTTAAAATATTTCTAGTACATTTCTATTTTCATTGTGAAATGACAAAATAATAATCTTTGATAGGACCTCTTGCATCTAAATTTACTTGTAAATTTCATACATAACCTTAATCTCCATAGATGGTATTTCTTTGGCATGCATTTAATTTTATACAAAATTACACTATACTCATACTAAGAGAAAAAGAGAATCCTTATGAATCCTACCACATCTATCCTAATGTGTTGATTAAGCTCTTATAATATGCTCATTATAAATTCCTATTTCATTATAGATGTTTCGACACTGAATCCCTCTGACCATTTTTTCTAGGTTGTCTTAGGTTCATTAAGGTTGTCCTAGTTTCATTAAAATTGCCTTAGGTTCATTATGACTATCATAGGTTCTAGGAATTGCTTAGGTTCATTAGGAAAATTCTATGCACTTAGCAGTCATAAGGGACATCGATGGTAGGGTATGGAAGTGGGAATTTGGATAAGTTGGGAGGTAAAAGGAGACTATTACTAGTGTAAAAATGCCTAAATATATGTTTTATATATGATGATTCACACCTGTGATGAACATAACGAGATTCAAGCTACCTTGCAACTTTTCATTGAATGCATCAAACAATTTTTGTGTCAACAAAAAAGTTGTTTCCCTACAAAAATGACTTTGAGTCTTTAAAATATGAGATAGTTTATTGTATAGGTGCCTCACATGACCTTATAGTCTTAGATAGACCATTCAAAAGTTCCATGGTTTACAAGAAACAACTCGTCAAAGTTTCAGAAATTTATGCACTTAGAGCACATAAGGGAGATCACTGGTAGGGTATGGTGTTGAGAATTTGAGCGATTTGGGAGGAAAAAGGGGTACCATTCCTAGGGTAAACCCACCCAACTATATGAATTCATGCCCATGAAAATCACAACAATATTTAGGCTACCTTGAAAATTTTCATTAAATGCACATGATAGTTTTTGCATCAACAAAAAATTGCTACCCTAGAAAAAACAATATGAGTATTAAATTTGAGATAGGTTATTATAGAGGGGAATTATGTGACCCAATAGGTTCAGATGGATTATTTTCAAGTACCATATTTTACAAGAAAAAACCCATGAAAGCTCAACAGTTTTATGCACGCAGGGCACTTAAGGGACATTGTTTGTAGGGTATGACAATGAGCGTTAAGGAGTGTTGGGAGGAAAAATGGGACCATGCCTAGCCTAAACCCATCTAAATATATGTTGTCGCACTAATGATTTGTGCCAATGATGAATATAATGAGATTTATGCTACCTTGCAAATTTTCATTGAATGCACCAGAAATGTTTTTGCATCAACAAAAAAATTTCTTCCCTATAAAAACCACTTCATGTCGTCAAAATATGAGATAGTTTACTATAGAGAGGCCTTACATAACCCTATGGGTTTAGACATATCATTCACAATTTCCATGGATTGTGAGAAAAAATCTATCAAATTTCAACAATTTTATACACTTAGGGAACTTAGGAGACATCACTAGTAAGGTATGACACTAATCATTCAGGAGAGATGAGAGGAAAAATGCGACCATGCCTAGGGTAAAACTACCCAACTTGATGCATTTTTACTGACGATTTGTGCCCATAATAAAAAAAGAGATTTGTGCCCGATTACTGACGAAATACTTTGAGCCTTCAAAATATAAGACATGTTACTATAGAGGGGCCTAACATGGTCCTATAGGTTCAAATGGATCATTCAAAAGTACCATGGATTCCAAGAAATGAGTTTCAAAGTTTGGAAAATTTTTCACTTAGAGCACTTAAGGGACATCATCGCTAGGGTAGGACGTTGAGCATTTGTTTGAGTTGGGAGGAAAAATAGGACTATGCCTAAGGTAAACACACCCGACTAGAAGATTTTGTGTTGATGGTTCACACCCATGAAAAATACAATGAGGATGAGGCAAAAAATTTGAGTGCATGTACAAGTGCGGAGAATATATGAATCTTCATGATAATATCAGGGTTGAAGGATTTGATTGTGAAAGGTTGTATCCCTTTCAAATGGAATAAATAATAAATATTTACACCCCTTCAAGGGTGCTAATGGTGAAATGTTATTTCTCTTGCCCAAGTGAATTTATGATGAAAAGGTGTGACCTTTCCCTCAAAGTGCAGTTATACTTAATTTAACTTAGATGCATATACATTTTTAATACATGAAAGACCAATATAATTAATGGCACAGTCCTTAGTCTTCCACTAATGCCATTATAAAATATGAGACATTAGTATCCTTAATCAATCGCTATAGCTCCTTAAGAAGATAGGTAGGTGTTTTGTAGGGAGAGGTGGAGTAAATCCTTACAAGGTAGGTGAATCCAAAGAAGGAATATGGATGTGTTCCTAAAGCCTTGACAAAGACTACTTGTAGATTGGTGTGAATTTCCCTATGACAAGTAAATCTCCATCATCCTTAGAGTTGAGTTTAAGAGAGAAGTAAGGATTTGAGGCTCAAGTATGTTAATTGCCAAATGTATTATGAATTTTTCATTGTTTCTTAATTCAATCTCATTTATACATATAGTGATGTATTCTAATCATTGGAAATTGATAGCCGCCTAGTAGGGGACATTGCATAGAACATTATCCAAACACATCGAATATTATTGAAACACATCAAATATTATTAAAATATAATAAAAATGATCTCCAAACACATTAAATATTATTAAAACATAATAAATATGACACTCACATAAGAAAAATACATAAGGGTTCCATAAACATGATTAATACATCTAGTGCACATGAGGAACAAATTATATCAAAACTCAACTCCTAAATATCAAATTGTCTAATAGGTATGTATGTCCATATACAATAATTTTTTACAAAATGTGACATGTTATCTCCTAATATATACAAAATAAACATGTGACAACTATTTGTCTCTATGGCATCCTAAACTACCAATGAATCATCAAAATGGAGCCTCTTCAAAGCAGTCTTTGGATTTGAAGGATCTTGGACAAAAACATTCAAACCACAATTGAGATTAGTTAAATTATATGATTTAAAGTCATAAAATCAACATCAAAACTATATACATTGAACTATAAATGAACTTTAAAATTGAATTCTTGATTACCTAAATTTCACGTCTCCTAGTATGCCAGGAGTTGTAGAATATGTTTGTGGAAGTGAAGGGATGTCACTAGCATTTTTAATGTCAAACTATATATGATCACAAGAATAATATTGATACAAGTTATCCCATAATGTTGTTAGTGATAAGAGCATAAATTTAGTAGTCACAAATTAAAATAAAAACTTACCTATGCAAACATCTCGTCTTCTGCGAGTGTCAATGTAGTGAGAAAGGATGTGAATCCTTGACACTACATGTCTCTTACACTAGGTATTTCCCG
>MU224119.1:4727719-4743773 GCA_018584345.1 Thuja plicata
TTGTGCCCTAGTTTCATATAAAAGGGAGCTTTCTCCTCTCATTTTCTCTAACCACGATCAAGAAATTGAAGTCTTCTAATCAAGCATCAAGCATCCTTATGAAGTGAAGTCCAAGCAAGAAATTAAGGAAGATTTGAAGCAAGCATCCATCATTCTCAAGTATCCATTTGGATGAAGGAGATCCATTGGAGGCCATTGAAGGATTCAAGCCAAAAAAGTGCCCTTTTGGTGATCTCTCCATCCATCTTCTTCCAAAGCCCTTTTCAAGTTCAAGAACGCATTCAAGACTTGGTGTTGGAGATCTACAAGCAAGAGATTGAAGACATCCTTCCATTCTACTTTCCATGTTTTGAAGCATACTTGTGGATCCACGGATTCGAATCCGCCACAAGGACATTACAAGCAAGGTGAATTTGAGTTTTGCTTTGTTATTCTTTATGCAATCTTCAATTACATATATTAAGGTTAATTCCAAAACCGGGGTTTGACCAAGGCAAACCCTTTCCCCCAACAACAAAACATTTTTCTTGTAGGTACAGGTTCGGGACTGTAGATCTAAGGCCAGATCTAGATACCCTTTTCGGATTTCTTTCAGACTGTGTGAATAGGGACACTTTCAGAGTTGAGAAAATCGAGTTGGAAGAAGTGGTACATGGTCAACCTTTTTCATAAGACGACATCAGAACGGAAAAATATTTTTGGGTTTTATCTGTCTCTTTGTTCCGGTTCGGTATCAACTGTCAGCATATCCAGAAATAGTGTACAGATCTCAGAAAACAACAATCTTTGATCTACTATTTTGTAAGGTTGGTACTTTCTCCTATTCTTTTCAATTACTGTCATTAATCAATCAAATTACAAAATTTAAGATCCCCTTTTTTGGTCTCTTTCCAAATAGTGGATTCATTTGTTTATTAACCCTTTGGGGTTGATCAAAATTGGATCTCCTATTTGTGTATGTGAGGGTAAAAAAAAGGAGCATCTTATCTTCCCTTAAGCACAATTACAATTGCAATATACAATCAATCAAATTCAAGTAAGCGTAAAGTAGGGTTAAGGAAATCAAAACAAATAACAATTAACAATTCAAACCTCCCCCTTTATCAAACTTTTTCATCTTCACATCTCCTAAACCCCATTTTCTACTTTACACTAAGATATAGTTTAAATAATACAAAAATTAGAAAAAAATGTAATTTAAAAAAAAAGCCAAAAAACACAAATAAATGATTAAAAATAAAGAAATGTGCAATAAAATCCATACTTCGTAATTGGTTTGAGGAAAAAAATCAATTTGATGGATTAGATCTCAGAATCACCTTGGATATCAAATGCAAAAACATAAAAATCGTGGGTTAAAATGGTCCATGGCCATTCAGCTGGGGTATATAAACTACCCACAAGGATCAGATATGCAATCCCAATGCTCAAATATGAATTTAATAATATATATATATATATATATATATATATTATGTTAATATATAATATATATATTTTATTATATTATATAAATGATTAATATATTATTCTATCTTAATAATATATTATTATTAAAAATATATTATTATTAATAATATATTATTATTAATAATATATAGTTAATATTAATATAATATAATATATATTATTATTTAATATTTTTATATTATTAATACAAAGGTATTGGATATTTGATATGGTTAGACATTTTCCATGGAGAAGTGTACTCACACCGAAGCCTACTAAAAAGTTAACATGAATTTTTGCATTTTTGGGTAGATGAAAAACACATTTTTTCACATTACCACTTTTTGGCCCCTCATGATCCTACACATACCCATATAAGGGTTTCCTTAATCCTTCGTGTAAAAAGGTTTGGGATGAGTATGTGAAGGTTGACTCTTTTCATGGTACTTGTCCTTTGTAGGTGTAATATTTATATGTAGTGTTTTTTGACTTCCATTCTTAGGAGATGTAGGGTTGAGGGCACTTACCAAGCCCTAGATAGAATATTTTAATCCTTGGACAAATAGGTAGGCTATTCTTCTTTGGGATACTTTGGGTACCATTATTTAAAGGTTTTGGAACTTAGTGACATACTCTTCCATGGTTCCTTGTTACCTTAGTAGAGTAAGTTCCCTAAAGTACCATTCATGATATTTATGGTCAAACCTTTGGATGAACTCTTGGCTGAACTCATTATAGGTTTTTATGTGTTGGTGGTCCTAAATAATAAGGTTGTGATTCCACCAATCATGCATTGTCTCCTCTAAGTGGAGTATGACAATTTTAATGATATTCTCTTCCATCATGAGGCTAAGTGAAATGTTGGTGTCCAATTTTTGCACCCAAGAACATGTTGAAGTCTTTCCTTTTCCTTAAAATTTAGAGAGGGTCATCTACTAATTATCTCCTTTACGTATTTATTTGGTTTCCTTTTTCTCTTAGTTGGGATAGTTCATGTTTTAACATCACAATGATCTTAATGGAGACATTTTTCTTTATTTTTTGGATCTAATTTTGAGTATCTGTAAGAATTTTCCTGAGGAAAAGATTAAAAATGCCAAGATCTAGGAGCTCAATAGATAGCACAAGAGAGACAAATATGATATGATCAATTGATTGATTCAATAATGATTAAATAATAATAGATTCCCAATTGATGAATACAAAGTAGATGTGCCTGAATATATAGGAAATGCATGATAACTAGGAGATGAGAAAGAGATAACCTGTCAGCTACACTAGGTGGAAGCAGATGTCCACAAAAATGTGGATCATCCTCCATTTTACAATGAAGTATGTGCAAACATGTGGAGCAATGAGAGGATTATAATGTGATAAGAGAACTAAAGATGGATCTCACACATAAAGTGGAGATGAGATAAGAACTATCACTACCTAAAGTGGATGCAAACTCCTAGGTGTCTCATATAAAAACTAATATGCAAATTCATTATCCTAAGTAAGCTTAAGTAAAGTGTAATTAGGAATATTCAATTACACCAACACTCCCCCTTAAGTGCAACTTAGGGGAATGTACTTAAACTCACAATGCTAGATAACAATGCAAGATGGGTCCTGACTACTAGGTCATGCTAGGTTCCCATATACAATATACAAGTGCAAAATATATGCAATGCAATCTCTCATAAAGTGAAGAAAGAGGGAAAACCTCATGGGAAAAATAATCCCCCAAAAAGAGAGATGAAAAATAAACAAGATGCATGGATTGATGGAGTAATCAAGGCCCCCCATTAAAACATACATAATGCAAATACAATAATGAATCCCCCCATAGGAAGGAAACAAGGAGACATGATATCCCCCCCATAATGTTGAATTTCCTACAAATATTGTCCAACATGTTGACCAAAACTCCTCCATAGGAAGAAAATAGAGCCAATGTTGCACCAAGAATGTTAAAATATGACAAAATTAGGTACCAATGTCGATGTAGAATGAATTATTAATCACCATTGTGATATGGTAGAGATCAAGCATAGAGACACTTGTACTCAAATATAACAGATTGGTACATTCAAATGTCTCAAATGGAGCCATTTCCTGCCAATAACTAATTGGCAAATGTGTTCAATCTAAGTCTCTTTAGAGCTATGCACCAAGTTTCACATGATAATTCCTAATCTACTAGCATATGTATACATAAAATATGTCATCAATTACAAAGAACATAAAAATATGAAACTTTCTGATAGTGCATGTACAACATTGCGCATGCAAAAGCATACAACATGAAATACAAATGTGCAAAACTAGAAACATGAAGATGATGAAGCCACCAAAGATGCCCTGTCAAATGCTGCAGAAAAAAGTGTCCTCCAGTTAGCGTATAGTTAAGAAGTCTTTGGGACAAAATTTTCCCCCCTAGCTATTGATTGGATAACGTTGCAAAACAGGTATGATGTGGCAAGAAAAAAAATTGTTCCAATTTTACATTATTTATTTACAAATTTTGTTTTCCAAAAACCCATTAAGTTTAATAAAAACAATAATTTAAACCCCATCCCAAAAAAATTAAAAATAGAAAAAAGAAAAAAATACACACATTTTCTATTTTTTAAATTAAAACAACTTTATTAAAAATTTAATAAAGAAAAAATAGAAGTTTTGTTTTTAATTTATTAAAAAAAATATTTAAAAAAAAGATTTAAATGAAAAAAATTAAAAAAATGTTGTTCTTTTATTTATTTATTTATTTATTTTTTGGAGGGGGGGCATGTTGGAATGACTATGGAAAGTTGGGACTGAGAGGGGATGGGTGAATTAGTACCACAAAAACTTTTATAACTTAAATTGTCAATAACCATATACTGCTGCTTGTTGTTTACCAGATTCAATAACTTGAAATGAAACTAATATAATGCTCACAAAACATAACATCAAAACATTTAAGTAAATGAACTCATAACTCCATGATTTTGTTTACACAGAAATTGTTGGTTAGAGGACAAAACTGCGGTGGGGATGATACCCACAACCTTCACTAACTACAGTATAAAGGCTGCGATTAGTTAGAGCTTACAAAGTTTAGCCATTTTGATAGCTTACCCGGTTAAGAGTATACAAATACTTGTTAGGTCTACCTGGTTAGAGGATTTTACAATCTCTACACTTAGAGATGTACCCTATTAAAGGTTTTACAATAATTAGATTGGTTAAGATCTACCCAGTATTGGGATTTCTAGCTCTCAATACAATAGTATGAATAACTAATCAATGTCTACTATATTGCATAAAAACAAATACTGATCAGATTCTATATTCTCTAAAATATTGTATTACCTCAATCTCAAACTGTAACACGAAGATTTTCTCTGCTGTAGCTAGATATCATCTCGGTGCACTCTACTATGATATTTGTTCTTCAATATAAATCCTTTAACAATATCAGCCTTCTCTCTATATTATTACTCTGCCTCTCCTCTTCTTTGCTCTCTAAATCATCCTTTAAATATAAGATGTATTGCCACTTAATATTGTGTGTTAGGTACGTTGTGATTTGTTTTAACCATTCGATCTTCTTTTCTGCTTGGTGACTGTGTCAATTTTACCTCGGTACTTGGTGTTTTTCTTGGAAATAACAAACTTCCATTAACCACTTAATCTAATTCTCAGATCTTCTCTTTGAATTATCTCAATCGTTGATTGTGTAACAAACTATTCTTCATGCATTGTATAATCACAATTGATGTTGTGTCAATGTATTAAATGCATCCTTATCACTTCACAATCAATTAAATTGGTAGTGTAACTTCTCTTTTCTCAGTTACCTTGATCTTTTAGTGCTCGGTAATTTTCAACTCGGTGTACTTCATATGCGCTCGATGTTCAGTAACTGTAGGCTCTCAGTGTAGTGTCTGTTCTTTACCAACTTCACTGCCTTGTTTGGTGTACATTATCGACTAGTCAAATATTTGCTTTTCTCCTTTTCACCGATTGATTCTTCTAACTCATATGACTTTGCCTTAACTAATGACAAAAAAATATTCATAGAGATAATAATCTCTCCCTTTGGAATTGTTGAGCATTTTGACAAAAACCTCAAAGTAATCAAAAATAGTAACTTCCCCTCGGATTTTACTCTCTATACAAAATATGTAAAACTCTTCTCCTCCCTTTTTTTATTTTTCACATATATATTTTATTATTATTTTGAATTGACTATATTTTATTTTATTTTTTATTTTAAGAGATCTATCTATATTTCCCCCTTTTTTGACAAAAAGTCTCAACAATAAAACTTATATATCAAAAATGTGTTTATACCTTTGCTATAATCCAACTAGTACAGTCTCCCAAGTGTCTCAGAGATTTTGTAATATCACAATGTGTTCATTTATGTCTGTCGATAGATCAACTATAGTATCCAAGGTGCTAAGCTCTAGAAAACTTCTAGTTCTTTTCCTTTCTTCAGATGTATTTGCATTGATTGCATATGGGGAATTATTAGCGCTTGCAATTCAAGAAACTCTAATCTTAGCTTATCTTCCTCCTGTCTCAATGAGAGATGAACTCCCATGAGTTCTTGTATCTTTGAGTAATATGTCTATAATTCTCCAGGCTTGGTAGTTAGCTTTGAAAGATGCTAAGTCACCTTTTTTTTTTCCAGTTTATGCCTCTTTCTTCTTAATGTGCTTGGTAAAATTAGAAAGAATACAAAATTTATGAAACAATGAAATGATGAACTACAATTGTTCTTCAACTTTGGAACATAACTCAAAAATATTTACCTTCACTATAGCAATATTTTGCAATAGGTCCTCCATTTTCTTCTCCATAGATGCCTTGTGAATCTTTAACATGTAGTCTGCCATGTCCTTGTTTGGGCCTTTGATTTGATGGTCCAGATTTCCAACTTGGTCTAATAATGGCTCATACTCATCAATATTAACTTCAAGAATAATTTCCTGGAAAACTTCTTTGACATCTTACAATGTATCAACCTTTTTCTTCTTCAACAATAGTTTGTCCTACTCAGTCTTTTGAGCTAAAAGTTCTACATAGATGCAAAATTACTTTGGCTTCATCATATTGGGATCTCAGGGTGGTATGATGATTGGCTTACTCAAATCAATCACATGTTTCCTTTTCTTACTCTCCTTTTTCTCAATTAGCTTTCTCTCTCCAGCAGAGTTCTCTCTTCAGTAGAGCATTTAGAACGTGATGCCATTGTTACATCTGGTGACTCGGTATGGTGAACAACTATTCTTTCCTCTTCTTTCACTTCCTTTTGTTGTTTTGTTTCTTCTTTCTCTACATCTTTTCCTTTTAGATTTGATTCCTGCAGTATTTATTTTTCTGTTTCTTTTGTCTTTTTATCACTCTGAACATTGAATGTTTCAGTCAGTAGTGTATTATGCTTCTATCATTTAGTGTCGGTTGGGGCTTCCAACTTGGTATCCTTCTTATGTTCAGTCTCAGTAGCATCTAGCTAATCAACATTTACATTTCCTATGTCAATTGGTGGCTCAGTTGCCATATCTTGTGTAACTTCAGTAGTACCAATCTGGATAGTAGAATAACTTTGTACTTGTACCAATATAGGATCAGTACTTTTCAATGGTGCAAAATCTACATCAATATACTCAGTATCTAGTAATTTCATATCCATTACATCTTCATCCTTTGACAACTCCTTTGCATGATCAATATCCTCTGATGCATTTTCAATAATTACCTCTGTATTATCAATAGTTAGATCAATTGGATCTACTTGGTCTGTGTTGTTATTTATCTGATAAGTGATTGTATCACCTTGATTCTTCTCGGTTTCTTGTTTCTTGGTGTCATCTATATGATATATCTCTTTTCATTTCTTATCATTATCCTTCTCTACTGATTGTAGGTCTCCATTCATTATCCTTAGGGCTCTTCCCTTTACTAAAAAATTCATTGAATGTTTCTTCAATGCATCTTCAATCTCAAATGGTGCCAGGTAAGGAATAGTATGCACAAGATATATCTCTCTCATCTCCTTCTCAACATTAATTGCATACTTCCATCATGCATCAATTTTGTTGTAGAGTTCCTCTATCAAATTATCTACAAGATCAATAGGTGTCACTCTATATCTCATTAGTGTCACACAACTACATCTTCAATATATTTCTTGTCTTCTTCATTTCTCTTAAAATACTTCACTTGTCTAAATCCTCTGAATCCTCTTGATTCTTTTAATCCTTCGAAAAAGTCATCAAGAATTTGTGGAGCTCATGAGAGATGAGCCACTGGAACATATTTATTTGGCTCATTAGATTCAGTCTCACTATCTTTTCCAAGTAAAAGTCTTCTTTTTCTCACAGGTTGCTTCTTACCTCTTGTCCTCTCATAGGTTTTACCATTTGGTTGTATCACTTTGGTAGCCTTCTTCTCTATCAGTTGTACTGATGATCTGGTGTTCCTTTTTACACCTCTTTTACTTAGTGAGGGCAATTGTACATTCTATTTCTCAACTACTACAAGTGCTTGTGCATTATCAATATCCTCAATATCATCAACTCCAAGATTCTTTGATAAAACATTTATCATCTTAATTGCCTTCTTAATTGACCTAGGTACTAAAATACCTTATTTGATTTTGTCTTTGACTTCTTCATATGTCCCATATCTCTTTTTATTAGGGTCAATTGGTTTAGATAGAAGGGCTTCAATTTTCTTTGAACCTATATCATGTCCATTTCAGAACCCATCGATTGAATCCATTTAGCTCTCGGTTCAAAAAATTTGACTATACAAATATCTATAGCTACTTCAAAACATATGTTGTCCTAATATTTTACAAATAGTTGAGGTGGTATCCTATTGCTTTTGTGCATTCTATCTTGGAACTTTAGAAAATAATCAGACATGATTGCATCAAAATACCTCCTAAACTGTCTATAAACTCATGTATCTGATATATAATTGGCCTATTAGTCTTCCAAACTACATCTCCAATGGAGGGAAATGAATTCTGATAATAGAAGAAGATACATACCAACAATGAAACAAATTTCAAATCGTTGGTCTTTGCTTTCCTAATAGTGTTCATGCTGTCTTCCAACTAATTCAACAAACTTCACAAAGGTCTATTTGTAAACCTTTCATTACTATCTTGTACGCTAGATCAACTGCTTCACATGGAACACTGTCCACTCGGGACAATTGGAATACTCGGTAAGATATGATGTTGCATGAAAAACTTAGCTTAGGATTTTTCACAGTTGATATCCTCATTCCTCTGCCATCCCATTGTACTTTAGTGAGCTCAGTGAGATTTCCCTTGTCAATCTGCTTAATTTCTTTTGGCCTATCTCTGATTGGGAATCCAGTGATGATGTGAAGCACATCCTTAGTCATTCTAATCAGCTCATCCAACTACATGGACTATTCCTATACTCGATTGAGTACCATTTTGACCCACTCAGGATTGAATACCCTCGGTGGATGTATATCATGAACCAAAAATTTGGTTTCATGATGAGTGTGCTCATATTTGGCCTTTCCATCCACACACAACTTGCCGAATGAAGCATCTATCTCAGTTCCAAATAGATCTTCAATTTTACAATGAATGAGTGTGCATACGTCTTCGATTAATAGAACTCACAGCTGTATAGAAGATAATGCTCCCATCATGTCAATTTTTGTGGCTATAGTTAGGGGCAACCTGTATTTTGGAGTTACCGGTTCAACATTCTTCACTAGAACTGGTGTCTGCATCTTCGGTGCCATGATTACTTCGAGATGTATGCAAAAATAAACTAGGGCATAATTGATAATAACCTTGACTTCACAAACACAACTTGATGTACCACAGATAACTCAGAAATGTATCTTAAATGTCTTGCAAAGATTCAAAATTACCTCAAAATTGCTTGAATTCACATTGGATAGTCACTCTACATATGTGCTTAATGCTCTTATGAAAATGTTAGGTTCAAATGATTTGCAAAATGATTTATTTATACCTTTTTCATGATTAGGGTTTCCAATGACTCTATTAATGTGCAATAAATGCTCTTTCCAAGTCCTTTTTTAACTTTATACCAACTACATAGTTACTTTGCTTGACTCAGTTAAACAAAATAACTATATATAACAATATTCATCCAAAAACTTAAACAACTTATCTAAATGCATCTAAATATGCTGATATCGATCTCAACTCTAATTATAGGAACTGAAGTAGGATTTATTATAAGCATGTAGTTCCTACATACCTCTCACCAATTAGGTGGAGCTCGGTGCAACCAACTCTGTAGAGATGGTGCAGTCTATGCTTCTGGGTTATGTCCCTTCATCCCGAGTCTTTCTCCTCTAGATTCTATTCATTTGTTCTCGGATCTCATCAATAGTAGCAGGGGCTTTCTCTTTAGATTCATCTTCGGTTAGTGCATCACCTTGGTATCTAAAATCCCTCTCAAGATGTCCTATCTTATGACAATGAAAACATGCCATGCCAGGGTTTCTCCATGCTATTATGTTGTTCCTTGCACGCATCAACACAAAATTTGTAGCAATGCGTCCATACCTTCCATAGGATAAACATGAAATTCTTGTATTATAATCCCATGGTATATAAATGTTTACCTGGTTAGTATTAGCATTCACTCAGTTAGGCTTCCTTTTTTCATTTCTCTTCTTTATTCTATACTCTTCAGATTTGTCTCCAAACATATTATAATTCTTGTAGTAGCCATCTAACTTAGGTTTCCTTATGTTGTTAGCAAGATTAGTTATTCATTCAAATGCTTGATGTCATACCTATTGCATCTAAAACAATAACGATCAAACTTAGGTGTACTTGGTGATTTACCTTTCCTTCTCCTACAGACATTAGCAGTATGTCCAAGCTTCCCATAGTAATTTCAACTTGGTTTCTTTTGTTTCAATGGGGGTTCAGTAATTTCATCTCTCTGTGTATTTGATGTTTCTCCTTTTTCAGTAGTGTTGTCCTCTTTGAATCCAATTCTTGTTTTGTCATTCCTTTGCTTCTGATTCTTGAACTACTGATCCAAAGATTTCAGTGCTTCTTCATTTATTTTCAGTATTGCATTTGTATCTTTCTCAACTTTCAATATTTGATCCATTCTTTCAATTTTATCTTTCAGTGGTTGGTTCTCAAATTCTTTCCTTGTATTATCTTTATTTGCACTTAGAAGTTGGTCGGGCATATCATAGTGAACTTGTGTCATTCTCATAATTTCATTATATTTTCTAATAGCTTGATTTCAACTTTTCTTTTATCATCTTCTGCCATCTTTTTTTCATCTTCAAGAATCCTTTTTCCTTCAATCAATTCAGTCATTCTTATCATGCTGGTTTCAAGATCTATCTTGATTAGGTCCAACTGCTTGGTAAGTGTATCATTCTTTTCCAGCAGTTCTTTTATAGTTGTTTCAGAATCATCAGTAACACTGCCTTTAGATGTTGTTTCAAGTGTATCAACTTGTTCTTGTGTAGCCTTCAGTTCATCATATATTTTCAATCTAACCTCTAGAGACTTCTCAAGTTTCTTCTTTACATTAATGATCAATTCTCTTGCACTTTCCAACTCAGATTCAAGACCATTGATTCTTTTGAATTGCCTAAAACTTTCCACGACTAAGATCTTTAAATATTAGGTGGTAAAACCTTATAAATCAATAGTATAAGCTCTGATACCAATTTTTGGAGTGACTATGGAAAGTTGGGACTGAGAGGGGAGGGGTGAATCAGCACCATAAAATTTTTTATAACTCAAACTGTCAATAACCATTTACTGTTGCTTATTGTTTACTAAATTCAATAACTTGAAATGAAACTAATATAATTCTCATAAAACATAACATCAAAACATTTAAGTAAATAAACTCATAATGCAATTTTTTTACGTATAAATCCTTGTTTAGAGGACAAAACTATGATGGGGATGATACCCACAACCTTCACAAAATACAATATAAAGGGTGCTCGGTTAGAGCTTACAAAGTTTAGCCATTTTGATAGATTACCCAATTAAGAGTATACAAATACTTGTTAGGTCTACTTGGTTGGAGGATTTTACAATCTCTACACTTAGAGATGTACCCTATTACAGGTTTTACAATAATTAGATCGGTTAAGATCTACCCAGTATTGTGATTTCTAGCTCTCAATACAATAGTATTAACAACTTATCAATGTATACTATATTGCATCAAAAAAAATGTTGATCATACTCTATGTGATTTGAAATATTGTGCTACCTCAATCTCAAACTGTAACACTACTCATATTTTCTCTGTTGTAGCTAGATATCAGCTCGGTGCACTCTGCTCTGATCTTTGTTCTTCAATATAAATCCTTAAACAATATCATCCTTGTCTCTATATTATTACTCTATCTCTCCTCTTCTTTTCTCTGTAAATAATCCTTTAGATATAAGATTTATTTCCTCTTAATCTTGTGTGTTAGGTGCACTATGATTTGTTTTAACCATTTGATCTTCTTTTCCGCTCAGTGACTATGTCACTTTTACCTCAATACTTGGTGTTTTTCTTGGAAATATTTTTTTTGTCATTAACCACTTAATCTGCTTCTCAGATCTTCTCTTTGAATTATCTCGATCGTTGATCATGTAACAAATTGTTCTTCCTACATTGTATAATCATAATTACTACTGTGTCAATGTATTAAATGCACCCTTATCACTTTACAATCAATTAAGTAACTTGGTAGAATAACTTCTCTTTGCTTGGTTAACTTGATCTTTTAGTACTCAGTAACTGTTAACTTGGTGTACTTCATAGGCTCTCGGTGTAGTGTCTGTGCTTTACTGACTTCACTGCCTTGCTCGGTGTACATTAACGACTAGTCAAATATTTTATTTTCCCCTTTTCACTGATTGATTCTTCTAACTCATATGACCTTGCCTTAACTAATGCCAACAAAATATTCACATTAATCAAAATTTATAAGTAGCATTTTCTTAAGGTCTTCCCCAATAAATCATCTGCATCATGAAGTACCATGGGGGATCACACAAGGTGCCTCGAGCCTATCCATCAATCCCAAGAGGATGGAATAACACCCACCATTTGACCTCCCAGTACCTTTCAGGTCACCACTACTCAAATGGACCTTATGCTACTTACATTCCTTGCATGTCCCATATCCCCCTGGATAATGGGATAAATTAATGGTTGTAGGTCTTAAACGTATCTTTATCATAATTATACATGCCTAATACCTTACTAATTATACATATATTTGAGGAAATAAAATATCTACATTTATCAAATGAAGAAATATAAAAAATTAACTAATTCACCATGTACTCTTTCTCGCCTGTCTCCCTCCCCACCTCTCTCTCCATCTCTCTCTACATACCTCTCCCTTCCTCCCTCATATCTCTCTACTTATCTCTCTCCCACTCACCACCTCTCTTTCTACCTACCTCTACTTCCCTCTCTCCATCTCTCTCTATTTACTTATTTTTCTACTTATCTCTCTCTATCTACTTACCTCTCCCACACTATTTCCATAATATACTCTCTCTCTCTCTCTCTATGACATATAAATGATTGAATGTTTGAAGATGTTAAGTTGATGATCATGCAAGGCATTCAATCAGTTAATGTATTGTATTGTCATTGATTTCAACTTGATATAATCTGTATGGTCATTGGAATATTGCCAAAGACTTCAAAGAACCGATGAATCAAGGCTATGCTATCCGTAATGCATATAATTTAAGTATTCACTAAGTGACTGGATACACCAACGGAGTGCACACTGATAGTCAGAGTAAAAAAGCAGAGTCATAGTGTTACCCGAAAAGCTAATGCACTACATTACCGACGAGCAGAGTTACAGTGTTGCTCGATGAGAAAAGCATAGAGTAACCCAACGGAGAGAATTTTAGTGTTGCCCAATAGAGAATACAAGGACAAAGATCCCAATGACAACTGAAGTCACACCAACGGAACAGTCAGTTATCAATGATGACTAATTGAAGTTTTGACTGACAGAATAGAGAGTTCAGAAAATGAAAAAATGCTTAGATGTCAAGAAGCTAAAGATAGAATTAACATTGTTTTAATTATCCAGATAAAGCTGGAGATAAGTAATTGATTTAAAGCTGATTTGTCTAGTTGGCAAGAAGATCTCCTTGAGATAAATTAGGAGTTTTCTTTAAATCTATTGGTGAGAATTGTGGAAGACACCAAGAATCAAGAAAGCCAAGAAAAGGTAAATCATGTCTATATAGAGACAAACCCAATTCCTTACGAATTGGTGTGTGGGGTGAAAAAGAGAAAAGAGGAAAGATTCTAAAGAGAATCTGAAGGAGAAGAAAGTCTTCTTTCAGTCCTGATCAACAAGCTAAAGGAAGAGCTAGATTTTGTAGACACCAATGAACAATGAGATAAGCATCATAGAGCATAACAGTGTGGAGAAACAGTATAAAGTGATTATATTGATCATAGAGGTAATGGACTTACAATAGATCTGAAAATCTACAATTGAGTTGTATGTATGAACAGATCATTAGTGTTTCAATTTAACCATTGAAGCATAAAGCCTCTTAACTGAGTAGGACTTAAAAGTCTTTTACAATTGAGATACATCCCAAGGAGTATTAAAAAGTTTGATCATAAAAATAGCATTGGATATGCCCGATACCTATTGACAGGCCAAGTGAGTGTTTGATCAAGGATGGTAGCATTAGATTCCAGATACTAGGTGACAAACTATTCTTAAATCCTCTAACAAGGTCACACATCATAGTGTGTTTGTAACCTTTAATAGGGTTGGCTCCTAACAGAGCTCACTTCAGAAGAGTGAAAATTTGGGGTACCGGTCCCAGTGATTTTTCCCTTAACAGGGTTTCCACATTAAAATCCATGTGTTATGTGTTTATGTTTTATTACTTTACTATTTCACATTTCACATATGCAATTCTATATTGATTGGTATACTCTGCATATTTACTGTGTTTTGAAAAATAGTTAAACTGCTTATCGCTAATCATATAGAAGAGAGAATTACAAAGCAATCCGAAAAGTAGAAAATTTATTAAAGTATTTCAAGGCTTACATCTTGTAGGACAGAAGATAACTAGAGACATAATCCGTGTTTATAATTTTTCAGGGTTGATTTAAGGATTAATTTGAGGCCACGGATTCACCCCCCTCTCAGTTATTACTAACAATTGGTATCAGATCTTGTGTGCTTAGAAGGAAGGTTTCAAAAACTCAGCTAAAGATCACAAGATGAATAGACGAGCTGTGCCCAAGTTTAACAAAAATAATTTTGCTTCATGGCAGAGCAAAATAAGACTCCACTTATCACGTATTGGTAATAATGTTACTCAATACTTAGATGTTGAATATGTGTTGCCCACAGGAGAACCAATAGTTGAACAATTGAGAGAGAAGCATGATCACAATTGCATAATGATAGAACTTGCTTCCTCACTCTCCGATGATGAATTTGAAGATGTCAAAACCTGTAAGACTACAAAGAAGATGTGGGAAAAATTGATGCTTGTACATGGTGGTGACAAGAGTATTTTGAGAGCCAAGGCAGAAATCCTTAGAGGAAAGTTTGATGATTTCAAAATGAAAGAAGGTGAAAACATCACTCAGTACAACACAAGAATCAAAGAGGTAGTCAATGCTATCTGAGGAGTTGGAGGTTTACTAGAAGAAGATACAGTGGTAAGTAAAATTATAAGAACCTTACTGCCTACTTATACTATTAGAGTATCTTCCATTCAAGAAATGAGAGCAGTAGCAAATAGCAATGTTACTCTAGACAGTTTAATTGGAAGATTGATTTCATTTGAGATGAACAATTTTGATAATAGTGTCTTACCAAACATAGAGTCTGCATTCAAAAATTCTACGAGAATAAGTAAATCATGTCATAAAAAGACTATGAGAAAAGATAGTGATAGTGAAAGTGAAGAGGATGATCTTGATGAAATTGAAGCACTTATGGCTAGAAGAATGCAGAGAGGCAAAGGTAAATACAAAGGTAAATTACCACTTGTTTGTTTTAATTGTAAAGAGATTGGACACTTTGCTGCAACATGTCCTAACAGAAGAAAATATGACAGAAGTAATGAAAGAACATTTGAAAAGAAGTCTGACAGAGGTGATTACAAAAGCTACTGACAATCAGAAAGAAGAGATTCCTGAGACTACAAGGACAAAGGAAAGAAGGTCAGTTATCTAGCAAAATGAAAAGATGATGATACTGACACCGAATCTGATGAAGAAATTGAGATGGTGTTTGTGGCAGTAAAAGATGATTCAGATGATGATGAAGAAAGGTATGTAGAAACTACACTCATATCTAAAGTAAGTAAAATTGATGTCTGGATCATAGATAGTGGCTGCACTCACCATATGACCAGTGATAAGAAAAAGTTTGAGACTTTTGAGTACTATAAAGGTGGTTCAGTAAGAATGGGTGATGACACACCTTGTCCAGTTGAAGGTAGAGGAACCATAATGTTGAATAACCAGATAAAATGTGAAAATGCTTATTGGGTAAATGGATTGAATTATAATCTATTGAGTGTTTCTTAGTTGAATAATTC
>MU224119.1:4743823-4768553 GCA_018584345.1 Thuja plicata
TGAAGGTAGAGGAACCATAATGTTGAATAACCAGATAAAATGTGAAAATGCTTATTGGGTAAATGGATTGAATTATAATCTATTGAGTGTTTCTTAGTTGAATAATTCAGGTCACAAAGTAGCATTTCAGAATAAGAATACAAAGATCTTCAATAAATTAGGAAATCTAATTGGTACCGGTGAGCAGACAAAAGGTAACTTATTCTATCTGAATGATACTGACACCACTTGTTTGATTGCTACAAATGAAGACATATGGTTGTGGCACAAAAGATTGTGTCATGTGAAATTTGACAACATGATAAAGATTAGCAAAAAGAGAAATGTCAGAGGCTTACTGACGATGACCAAGCCTGACAATATCATGTGTAAGAATTGTCAAAAAGGTAAGATGACAAAGTCTAGTTTCAAAAGAAAAACCCATACATTTGATGCCATTCTAGAATTAGTCCATACTGATTTATGTGGACCTATGAGGACAAAGAGTTATTATGGAGATAGATATTTTATTCTCTTTGTTGATGATTAATCTAGAATGATGACAATCATCTTTCTAAAGAATAAATTAGAAGCATTTAAGATGTTTAAATGGTACAAAGCAATGGTAGAAAAGAAAAGTGGTAAAGAATTAAAATTCTTAAGGTCAGATAGAGGAGGGGAATTTATTTTAGATGAATTCACTAACTTTTTTAATGAGCATGGAATCAAAAGATAGGTCTCTGCACTAAGAATAACACAACAAAATGGTATTGCTGAAAGAAGGAATAGATCCATAGTTGATGGTGCAAGGACACTGATGATAGAGAAAGGGATCACCCAAATATTCTGGAGGGAAGCTGTCAGTACTGCTATTTACACATTGAATAGAGTATAATTGAAGAAAGACACCAAGAAGACACCTTATGAGCTATGGTATGGATACACACCCAATGTGAGTTATTTCAAAATTTTTGGTAGTCAATATTTTATCTTAAAAGATGATAGAAATGGAGAACTTGACTCCAAGAGTGATGAAGGAATATTTTTAGGGTATTCCACCAAGAGAAAGGCATATAAATGTCTAAATAAAGCCTCTAACAAAATTGTTGAAAGTGGAAATGTAAAGATAGATGAATTTGCAGAGAATAAAGAAAAGGAAATCACTAAAGAACCAGAGGACTACAATAGGTTTACTTACAATGAGGAACCTAACACTCTACTTGACCAACAATGTAGAGCTCTTGAGAAACAGGTCATTGCACCCGAGCATCAGGCTGCAAATACTGACGATCAAAATATTGCTCAAGATGATGCACAAAGTGATGGAGAACAAAATGAAGAACAAAATGATGATCAAGCTGATAGACAAAGAGTTGAACCTATACTTGCAAGATATGTCAAAAGGAACCATCCACAGAACCAGATCATAGGAGATAAAAAGGCTGGTATGAGAACTAGAATTAAGTCTCTAAATACAAGATGTCTTATTTGTAATTATGAGCCCAAATTTGTCAATGCTGCACTAGATAATGATGAATGGATAAGTGCTATGAATGAAGAGACTGAGAAGATAGAGAAAAAACAAGACATGGACACTTGTACCGAGACCAAATGACAAGAATGTCATCGGTGCAAAATGGATATTCAGGAATAAGCTGAATGAGAATGGAGAAGTCACAAGAAATAAAGCAAGACTAGTATGCAAGGGGTATGCACAAGAAGAAGGGATTGAATATGGAGAAACCTTTGCACCCGTTGCTAGGCTAGAAGGAGTGAGAATATTACTTGCTTATGCTGCATATAAATTATTCAAGGTATATCAAATGGATGTCAAGTCTGCATTCCTAAATGGAATACCTGAAGAAGAGGTATACTTTGAACAAGTAGAAGGGTTTGTTGATCCATACAAGAGGGACATGGTATGTAGGCTATACAAAGCCTTGTATGGATTGAAAAAAGCACCTCAAGCCTGGTATGAAAGACTTCACTCCTATCTTATAAGTATTGGATTTGTAAGGACTAGTGAAAACAATAATCTTTATTTGAAGGAAGATACTGATGCTAACATTTTAATTGCTGAGATATTTGTTGATGACATCATATTTAGAGGAAATGATATGCTATGCAAATAATTTGCAAATGAAATGAGCAAAGAGTTTGAGATTTCTATGTTTGGAGAGATCAAGTTCTTTCTTGGTCTGCAGATCATGCAACAAGATGAAGGTATTTTTATTACACAATCCAAGTACATCAAAGAAGTATTGAAAATATTTAAGATGGAAGAAACCAAACCAGTTGGAACACCGATGGCAACTAGATGTAAGCTGACAAAGGAAGACAAGTCATCAGAGGTAAATCAAACTTTGTACAGATCAATGATTGGAAAACTCATGTATGTTGTACACACTAGACCAGATATTGCACATGCAGTAGGAATAGTTGCAAGATTTTATGCTAATCCCAGAGAATCACATATGACTGCTATGAAAACAATCCTAAGATATCTGAAGAATACCGAGGAATATGGATTATGGTATAAGGGAGAAGGAAAATTTGAACTTAAGGTCCTTACCGATGCTGACTGGGCTAGAAATATTGATGACCGAAAGAGCACAACTGGAGGAGAATTATTTATGATTGATAGACTTGTCACATGGATCAGAAAGAAGCAAGGATGCATCTCTCAATCTACTATAGAGGCAGAGTATGTTGCTACTGCTGAAAACTACTCAAATATTACATGGATCAAACAGTTATTGGAAGGTATGCATATGAAAATTTTAGAACCAGTAATTATCTATTGTGATAATACAAGTGAAATAAACATTTCCAAGAATCCAGTCATGCATGCTAAAACAAAGCATATTTCCATCAAGTATCATTATTTGAGAGAACAAGCTCAGGCAAAGGAGGTGATACTAGAGTATGTGCAATCAAAGGAACAATTGGCCGATATCTTCACCAAGCCACTGCCCAAGGATGCATTTGAATACTTGAGAAAGAGACTAGGGATCAGACCCTTATCTACTGGTCAGTAAGATGACCAGAAGGTTGCATCAGCCTACATATTATCAGAATATCATTCATGTTGATGCAAGAAAAAAAATGGACTTCAAAGATACATCTATACAGAACAAGGTATTTATCTACTCTGAGCACTAGAGTTATTACCAATGTATTGGGAAATTCAAGGAATATATTATGAATAGAAAGGATCCGTTTGGCATCACTATCAAAAGCATGTTTGAAAAAGATGTTTGTTTGGCATTGCTTTCAAAGGGAGAGAGATATCTCATTATCATATAGAGATTATATCCATTATCAACTCAGAGAGAGATCATATCCATCAAAGTATCCAAAGGGAGAGATGTAAAAAGAAAGGGAGAGTATACACAAAGGAATAGAATTGATGACAAGAGACATCACAAGAAAGGAGAACAGTCAAAGGGAGAGAGTTTGACACAGAAGTAGAACACGTCACATTAGAGAAAGAAAGATTCTACATCTATCTAGTGAAGGGATTGAAGACAAAACGAAAGCTGCAAGAATCAAATCAAAGCTATTTGAGCTTATCAAAAGCTAGACATTTGTATTAGTTACATTATAACAACTTGATGAAACTATATATTTCATATTGTATTAGTAATAGTATAGTATGATAATGTAGTATGTTTCCATCAATGCCAAAGGGGAGATTGATGACATATAACTCATTGAATGTTTGAAGATGTTAAGTTGATGATCATGCAAGGCATTAAATAAGTTAATGCATTATATTGTCATTGATGTAAGCTTGATATAATCTTTATGGTCATTGGAATACTACCAAAGACTTCAAAGAAATGATGAATCAAGGCTATGCTATCAGTAATGCATACAAGTCAAGTATTCACTAAGTGACTCCATACACCAACAAAGTGCACACTGACAGTCAGAATAAAAGAATAGAGTCACAGTGTTACCTGACGAGCTAATGCACTACATTACCGACGAGCAGAGTTACAATGTTGCCCGATGAGAAAAGCACAGAGTAACCCAACAAAGAGAGTTTCAGTGTTTCTCGACGGAGAAGACAAGGATGGAGATCCCGATGAAAACTAAAGTCACACTGAAAGAACAATCAATTTTCACCGATGACTAACTGTAGTGTTGATCGACAAAATAGAGAGTTCAAAAAATGACAAAATGCTTAGCTGTCAAGAAGCTAAAGATAGAATTAACCTTGTTTTAATCATCCAGATAAAGTCAGAGATAAGTAATTGATTTAAAGCTGATTTGTCTAGTTGGCAAGAATATCTCCTTGAGATAAATTAGGAGTTTGCTTTAAATCTATTGGCGAGAATTATGGAACACGCCAAGAATCAAGAAATCTAAGAAAAGGTAAATCATGTGTATATAGAGACAAACCCAATTCCTTATGAATTGGTGTGTGGGGTGAAAAAGAGAAAAGAGGAAAGATGCTAAAGAGAATCTGAAGGAGAAGAAAGTCTTCTTTCAGTCTTGATCAAAAAGCTAAAGGAAGAGCTAGATTTTGTAGACACCGACGAACAGTGAGACAAGCATCATAGAGAAGAACAGTGTGTAGCAAAGGTATAGAGTGATTATATTGATCAGAGAGGTAATGGACTTACAATAGATTTGAAAATCTGCAATTGAGTTATATGTATGAACAGATCATTAGTGTTTTAGTTTAACCATTGAAGCATAAAGCCTCTTAACCGAGCATGAGTTAAAAGTCTTTTACAATTGAGATACATCCCAAGGAGTATTAAAAAGTTTGATCATAAAAGTAGCATTGGATATGCTTGATACCTATTGACAGGCCAAGTGAGTGTTTGATCAAGGATGGTAGCATTAGATGCTAGATACTAGGTGACAAACTATTCTTAAATCCTCTAACAAGGTCACACCTAATAGTGTGTTTGTAACCTTTTAAAGGGTTGGCTCCTAATAGAGCTCACTTCAGAAGAGTGAAAATTTGGGGTACCGATCCCAGTGGTTTTTACCTTAACAAGGTTTCCACATTAAAATCCATGTGTTATGTGTTTATGTTTTATTACTTTACTATTTCACATTTCACATATGCAATTCTAGATTGATCGGTATACTCTGCATATTTATTGTATTTCGATAAATAGTTAAACTGCTTATCGGTAATCATATAGAAGAGAGATGTACAAAGCAATCTGACAAGTAGAAAATTTATTAAAGTATTTCAAGGCATACATCTTGTAGGATAGAAGATAACTAGTGACATAATCTGTGGTTATAAGTTTTAAGGGTTGATTTAAGGATTAATTTGAGGCCACTGATTCACCCCCCCTCTCAGTTATTACTAACATCTCTCTCTCTCTCTCTCTCTCTCTCTCTCTCTCTCTCTGGCTCTCACCTGCTACCTCACACTATTTCTCTCTTTCCCTCTCCCTCTCCTCTCCTCCATGCCTCTATTTATCTCTCCATTTTCTCTCTACTTATGTCTATCTTTCTCAACCATATTATTTTAAAGTATCAAGTCCATTTAAGAGGGTTTTGGCTATTCTCATTGATAAGTACATTTTATATAGTGTTATGTGTGTATTATGTATTAGGCAATGCCATTTTATAAGGAGAATAGTTGCATCCCTCATTTTATAAGGTTTATAACCACATCCATTTAAAAATAGGGAGACTGAAGGAGAAATTGCAATCTTTTAGTACATACCAAATTGGAAAGTATAAGATCATCCCTTGATCCTAATTTCATAGTTTTGCGATGGTTGCTAGTGTTTTACGGATTAATGATAGTTATTGCTAACAAATAAGGTTTCATGAAGGACTTTCGATTTGAATAGTGTAAAAAAGGAGGGATCAAGGGAAGAGGTTGTATTCAAACATTTTAAAAAGAGGAGGGACCCAGAGTAGAGGCCGTATTTGAGAAGAAACTAGATTCAACATGAAAGTGTTTATTTCACATGACATAGACGGAGGAGAAAAATAGATTCAACATGAAAGTGTTTATTTTTTATTGTCAATGTGTTGGTTGGCTCAAATAGAGACAAGGTGTGTCAATGCGGTTTCCTATCTTCTCTTTTTCATATGTTCACTTGTTCTCTACATTTCTCTTTCAAATAGATTAAGGAAAAGGAAAATCTAAAACTAAAATTGAAACAAAACAATACGAGCACATTACAAAACACATTATGGGGTTTAATCTCAATGAACAAAAAGGAAATTTAACAATGGTATTCTATAATCCTATTATAAGGGACACTATTATGCAACTGGAAAAAAATATTTTACTAACTAAGTATAGGGGCAGTGACAAGACTCACAGGAATATTCAAGACAAAATAATAGGACCAATGTTAGACCTTCTTTACCAAAAAGGTTGAAAATAGTCTGTAGGTGGGTTTGCACACCTAAATCTGATGCAACTTTAGAAGGTTTGACAAGGTCTTGGGAATCTGTCATGACATATATTGGTGAATGCATGAAGTTGTTGTGAAAAAAAGTGGCCACCCCATGAAAAAAAATCACTAATAACTAGATTGGGTTATGACTTGGTGAATACTAAGCCTAACTTCTTCAAAACCTGATCAGTTTTTGAAGAAGTAAAAGCTATTTTTTAGCTTTAAAAAATCTGATCGGGTCTTAAAGAAATAAAAGAAAGTTTAGTTTTACAAAACCCAATTACGTTTTGTAAAACTTAAAATTTCTTTTTTCCTATGGCCAAGCTCATTTTCATGTGACCAAAATGACCTTGAAACAACCTTTAGAGGGAATATATATCAAAACATGATCGTGTTCCATAGAGATTTGCATTTTCCTAGTGTTTTCACCAATTTCTGACAATCTTGTGTAGTAAAAATGGTAAGAAATTTATTTTTTCTTGTGTGGAATTGAATTGAATTGAAATAGGTGTTTTTGAATTGATTTTAGTTATTTTGTTAATTTTATGCCATGATCTTAAAATGTGGCCCAACAACAAAACAGACAACAGTAACCTATTCCTAAATAACAACCATAATCAAAACCTCAAAACAATTCCCCACAATAGGAAAACCATCAAAATGCCACTCAACAACAACAAAAATTACCGAAAGAATCTCCACCTCGTCTAGTAGAACTTGTAGGAGGATATTCTAAATAGCCTATCACCTAATACTACTTAAATTTCTTAGATAGTGAACAGGTTGAGGTCCGTTGATCATGAGCATCATCCATACCTTTCAAAATCCCTATAATCAATGGAAAATGGTGCTAAGGAGGTATCTATACTGGTCACTAAATGGGGCACATATAAGGATAGATTTTGTGCATTATATTTCAACGAGTTGTCATATGATGAAGTGAAACAAAAAAAATCCATAAGGAAAGATGATATATGTGCCATTTTCACTAAACTTAAAACTAATGAGACCTTAGCTCATGATTCAAAGAGGTTTCCTATACATTGGTGTAACCACAATGGGATGAAAAATGCTTTTTGGATAGGTGGTATATGGTCTTTGACCAACCACCTTATAAAAATTATGAGGTACCTCTATATTTGTTTGAGGAAGTTATATTGTGAGTTTATCCTTGGCTTGAAGCTGAACTAATTTGACATGAAAGAGCTCCATGGTAGAGGGAGAGTCTTTGTAAAGGATAGACCATGGGTTCAAAGGGTGGTAGACCCCCAACAAAATATTTCTCTAGCTACTAAACCCATGGTTCACATCATGGTACCCATAGCCCTAAAGTAGTATATGGAGTTATAGACTCTTCATGCGACTATGTTATTGACTGATGTTATTGTTTAGCATGGAACATAGTTATTCCAACCTTATAGACTAGAGGATGGATCAAAATGTGCACCACCTTCCTTATCATTAGATGCACAATTTGGTTCAACCTAACCCATTGATCATATCTCTGCTAGTTTCAAAAATATATGTTCTTAGGTAGATACTAATGCAAATGAGTATGGTTCCACATCCCATTCGTATACACAATACACAAGTAGATGTCATGCATTCACTATAGAGGATATGACTCTCATTGACTACATGATGACCATGGTGTTTTCTGCTAGAGAGAAGATGTATGTGTGTTTATTTGTGTTTATAACATGTTATTTATTAATAACTTAAATCTTATAAATGAAAATAAATTTTTATTTATAGAATAATTTAAACTGATATATGAATAATATGCATTTCAGGGTACAATAGGTCATTTGAGTACACCATGTCACATTCATTCCACTCCATGGGCACATGTAACTTCGAAACCAAAGGGAAAGATTTTTAATATGTTAAAATTAAAATAATACCTTGATTTAAAATATTTTTGTTAAAATTTACTAACACTTTAATTTATATTTATTTGGTGTTTTATAGGGATTGCTAGGGGTTCAAATGTTCCAATTTTATAATGTCAGGCTTTTGGCCATTGAATTTGGCTTAGAAAGATTTGTGGTATCATATTTTACATAGATCTTATTAACTATTTTAATTAAACTCGTGCAAGTCATTTATATTTAGTTTTTTTCAACTTATATTTAATATTCTATATTTGTATCTCTTATGTTATTTTTTTTCTCTTATGGTACCCCACTTGGGTTCGGAACATCTCGTCTATGAAAGGAATCTTCCAGCACTCGGAAAGAGAAAATGAAATCCTCACAGATACCTAAATGCCAAAAGGTAATTTATCACAATTTAAATTTATTTGTTGAAATGTATTATGATTAAACATGTACATGTAGATATATTTAAAGTATTTTTTGTCTATTCTATATATAGAAATAATTGAGGTTTACAAAATTGATAAATGTACTTAATGTTGCAGAGGTTCAAAAGAGGGAAGAGGTAATATTTTCATCTTCACTTTCATCTTGTATTCTTAGTTGAAACCCTCTTCTGAACTCCTCTTGGATTGCATTCTTGTTTGTTCAAAAGATCTAAATCCTTCCTCTATGACTATAACATTTATTATTATTTTTTGTACAGGAAATGGTGATAGTTGCTTCATCAATGACGATGCCTCCTAGAAGTAAAAGAGAACCATCTGAGGAGCTGGTATGCATTTGTTCTATATAGGTTAAAGATATGAGTTTAGGTATAAGTACATGCATTTTTAGTTTTTTAGCATTTCTCAACAACTTTGGGTTATTAACTTGTATAAATTTCCTTTTACCTATTATAGCCCCCTTTGCAACTTCCCACAGATCCTCTACCATTTCATTTCGTTAGGAGTCTTATTCATTGAAGAGGAGGTTCACCACAACATACAAAATAGGTATGTTGTCTTCTTAGTTGAAACCCTCTTCTCAACTCCTGTTGGATTGCATTCTTGTTTTTTTGAAATCCCTAATTTCTTCCTCTATAACTATAAAATTTATTATCATTTTCCATACAAGAAATTATCATAGTTGCTTCGTCAGTGAATTTTCCTCCTACAAGTATAGGAGAACCATCTGAGGCTCTGGTACATATTTTATTTTTAGTCCATGCATTTTTAATTTTTTAGTGTTTCTCAACAAAAATGTTATTGACTTGTATTAATTTCTTTTTACCTTTTACAACCACCTTCATGACTTCCCACAGATCTTCTAGCTTTCTATTTTTTAGGAGTCGTGATCATTCAAGAAGCGGTCCATCAAATTTACTCCACAACCCAAGAGTAGGAGAAAGACATGAGGTAAACGATAATTCAATTGCAAATAAATTATAGTTCAATATTTAGTTATTTTGATATTATTTTGAGAACTCTAATCTATTTTGTGACAAAAGATATATGATTCAACATTTGAATTTTTGTTGTGCAACCATCTACAGAGCCATGTGCTGCTTCAAAGAGGCTCAATTTTTATGATCCACCATAGTCATAGAGATTGATAGTGACACATAATTCTAGTGTTGGTCATTGAAGGACCAATTTATGTATATATTTAATATTTGTATTGTATATATTGTCCTTGACATGACACATGCCACATTTTTATAACTTTATTACTGACATGGAATTTATGCCATTTTTGTATATGCACATAATTATTGTTCATTTTAATATATATGAAAGTTGATATTCAATTTAATTTGTTCATTGTGTGTATATCTTTGTACTTCAAAGCTTAAATATTTGCAATTACAATTTGATCCAATTTTTTCATTGTGTGCATGTCTTGATACTTTGAAATGTAAATATTTATAATTGAAACATGATCCGATTTTTTCATTCTATGCAAGTCATATGGTTTATAATTTTAATTGATTATTTATTATACTAGAATGCAAACATGTTTATTATTGGAGTCATATTTTCCTTTTTTGCAAAAGTTGTTAAGTTGCAAGAAAAGTGTTGTAAAAAATTGCCATTAATAGTCACGAGTGTCTACATTGGTGTTGAAACTACTCATTTGGATGAAATAAGGCCTAAAAATAACATTTGTCAAGATATGAGGTCAGTTGTGAAAGTTTTTAGTAAAATTGCTAAGTTGTCAAAACATATGAAAAGTTGTCATTAGACAAATTTGTAAAACAAGTGCAAAAGAGGGAACCCAATGGTCATAGAGATTTGAAAATCAAATTTTCCCAATGATTAAAATTGTGGATTTTTTTTTCCACTTGAGCATTTCCTAGGCTATTGGAGTAAATGTTTTGGTTTGGGAGAGTGTTTAGAGGGTAGGTACTTTGTAAAAAAGGCCTACTTGGCCCTTAAAAACCCGAAAAGAATAATTTTTTGAACAAGTTGTTCCAAATTGGGACATGTAAAGTGTGATATATCTTGTTATATTCATATTGGGAAAAAAAATAACATCACGATCACATATGATTGGGTGGGTTTACCCTATTTAGGTCCCATTTTTTCTCTCGACGATGTCTCTTGTGTGCCCTAAGTGCATAAAACGATAAAAATTTGATGTAATTTTTATTAAAATTGTGGCACTTGTGGACAATCTATTTGAACCTATAAGGTCATGTTAGGTCCTCTACAATAACTTGTTTCAGTTTTTGAAGTCTCCAAGTGATTTTTGTAGGGCAACAATTTTTATGTTCATGCAAAATTGTTAGATGCACTTAGTGCAAAGTTTCCAAGTAGCTTATATTGTGTTTTGTTCATAGTGGGCACAAAAATAAACCATGATAATGTCTGTTTAGGTGTATTTACCCTAGGAATGATCCCCATTCTCCCATCGACATGTCAGAATGCTCAACAACATACCCTACCGACAATGACCCTTGTGTGACCTAAGTGCATAAAACTATTGAACTTTGATAGACTATTTATTACAAAATGTGGAACCTATACATAATATATTTAAAACTATATGGTTGTGTTAGGCTCCTCTATAATAAATTGTCTTGGTTTTTGAAGAATATGAGTCATTTTTGTCGGGTATCAATTTCTTCTGTTCATGCAAAAATTGTAAGATGCACTTTGTGCAAAGTTGCCAAGTAGCCTATATCGCATTCTATTCATTTTGGGCACTAACCAACACTAAAATCATGTATGGATGGGTGGGTTTACCCTAGGCATGGTTCCATTTAACCCCTTGACATGCCAAAATTCTTAGCGGCATACCCCACCAACGATATCCCTTGTGTGCACTAAGTGCATACAATTCTAAAACTTTGACAGATTAGTTCTTACAAATTGTGGCACCTGCACACAAACTATTTGAATTTATAGGGTCATGTTAGGCCCCTCTACAATAAATTATCTCATTTTTTGAATAGTCAGAGTCATTTTTCCAGGGCATTAATTTCATGCAAAAATTGTCAGATGCACTTAGTGCAAAGTTGCCAGGTAGCCTATATCACATTTTGTTCATTATGGGCACAAATCGACACTATAATTGCATTTGGTTGAGTGGGTTTACCTTAGGCATGGTCATATTTTTTCCCTTAACATGTTGGAACACTCAATGACATAACCTACTGGCAATGTCCCTTGTGTGCCCTAAGTGCATAAAATCATCAAACTTTGACGAACCATGTCTTGCAAATTGTGGCACTTGCACATAATCTATTTGAACCTATTGGGTGATTTACCTTAAAATATCGCTATTTTTGAAGAATCAAAGTCATTTTTATAGCGAAGCCATTTTTTTCTTTATACAAAAATTGTTAGATGCACTCAGTGTAAAGTTGTCATGTAGCCTTTATCGTGTTTTGTTCATTGTGGGCATTAACCTAAACTGTGATCACGTGTATTTGGGGGTTTTTACCCTATGCATGGTCCCATTTTCCCCTTGACGCATTGGAACACTCAACAAAATACCCTATCAATGATGTACCTTATTTTCCCTAAGTGTATAAAATTGTCAAATTTTGTATGTTGTTTCTTGCAAACTGTGGGACCTGCACACAATCCATTTGATTCTATAAGGTTGTGTTAGGCCCCTCTACAATAACCCATCTCAATTTTTTAAGACTCAGAGTCATTTTTTGTAGGGCATAAATTTCTTAGTTCATGCAAAAAATGTTAGATGCGCTCAGGGAAAAGTTGCCAGGTAGCCTATATATCATTTTTTTCATCATGGGCATGAACCAACACCACGATCACTTTTGGTTGGGTGGGTATACCATAGAAATGGTCCTATTTTTCCCATCGACACCTCAAAACACTCAACAACATACCCTACTGACGTTGTCCCTTGTGTGCCCTAAGTGCATAAAATTCTTGAACTTTGACAGACTATTTCTTGCAAACTGTGGAACCTATGCATGATCTGTTTGAACCTATAGGGTCATGTTAGGCCCCTCTATAATAAATTGTCTTATTTTTTGAAGAATTGGAGTCATTTTTGCAGGAAATTTTTTTTTTGTTCATGCAAATTGTCAGATGCACTCAGTGCAAATTTTCCAAGTAGCCTATATTGTGTTTTGTGTTAATATTGGATGGGTTGAATTAGTTGTTACCAAAAACCTATAAAACTCAAACCCTTGAACCTCAAAACCCTCTAACTTGTGTACCCTTAAATATGATATGAATAAATAGAGTATAGAGCATGCATGCATATACAAATAAAAGATACATCCACACAAGTTGACATAATATTTTTTTAATGGAAACCCTATTAGGGGAGAAACCACGATGGTGTTGATTACCCACAATAAGAAAATACCTTGTTAGAAGTATAACCTTATTATAATATATGGGGAATGCACATGCATTCAAGCTCACTACCTAGATCTCACTAATTAAAATGATAGCCTCAGGCTACAACCCCGAGGAAGGCTCATTTCCTTACAATCTGATACCTACATGATCTATATAAATTTTGTGAACTGTGTAATTAACATCTACCTCATGTTTGATATAACTCCAATGTAGCACAATGCAGATCTATGTTCAACCTCTTGTTGAAACACTTATGATTCCCACTAAATCAAGGTCTCCTTTCGCTATCCACCTCTAGCATATGCATTGACAATCCACGCCTTGAATTTTTCCTAATTCATCATTTTATATCAAGAAATAGGTTGACAAAAACCTAATTCACCATTTCTTCAATCAACACACCAGTTTTCTTGATAAAATTCCATCTCTGACTGCTAATTCATAGCCACCATCTATAACCACCACCTTGAGATCATAAATCTACCATATTTCACATTTTAGCACTTGTGCAATATGATTTACCAACTAAGTTGGCCAAGAACATGAACAATAATAAAAATATTATCATTGACATAAAATCCCACCAATCTGATCCTTTGGATCCATGTGTATTGCCAAATCATAAATCATATACTTCAATAACATCCTATAGCGTCATGAAAAACACCCAATCATTCAAATCCATCACAACCATTGGATTTTCCAACCCTTTTCCATCACATTGTCAACAATTCTTTAAGATCATAATTATGTCTTGTAGACCTGTAAAGTACAAACCCTCTAAGTTTAAGATACCTGAGTATGTCTCCAACACACTCCTAGGTTCACTCTATGAAATTGTCACTTTTTTTTTATCACACCGAACCTCTTTCTATCTTCTTGTTGGCACAGTCTGTCACTGTGTCTACAAGTCACTTTTTGCAACTTAGTTACCTTTTTAAATCATCATGAAACCTTATGTAATTTTGGGTGAACATACTACAAATATTCAACATTCTTCCTCTATGTGCAGGACTTCATCTCTGTAGAACCTTCTAACATCCTTCTCTACTAGCCAACTTGCAATAGTTTAGTCAAAATCAAGAAAATAATTCTTCTGATTACTTCCTCTAATCAATCCTTCTACTATATTGACATCAAATCCAGCACAACCATCATTCACCTTTTCCAATATGCCAATAATCTCCCCCTTTGGCATTGATGGAAACATGTGATGTGAAAAATAAGCAATACAATTAGAAACCAATAGTCATATTCCTAGAAATATAATCAAGAGTACCACCAACAATATCCTTCATTATCTTTCAGAGTCTCTCTAATAGAACTTATTTTTCTCCCCTGGGTCAATTCTCGACTTGGTTCCAATCATATTACATACTCTTCTCTCCATCAAATTCTCCCTTTTGAGTACACACAACATATCTTAGTGTACTTCTTTCTTATGTGTATGTATACATAAACTTACATCTCTCATTTGATCAAATTCCTTCTTAGCTTCTCCTCTAATACCTTCTATATTTCACTTACATCTCTCATGTGATCAATTTCCTTCTTATCTTCTCCTCTAATATCTTTTGTATTTCACTTGTGTACTTTCTCTCCATCATTCATACCTGATAGGTTTCTCACATCTGATTCTCTCCCCTTTGAGATGAATGAGAAATGTGTACTAGTAGTTCTTTTAACACTTTCTTTGTTATACCAATATGAGGTTCCCTTTCCTTCTTTTATTTTGCAACCTTGTCAACTTCATCTTTCTTTCTAACACACATATCTTAGATTTACTAAATACATTCAACTTGTTGTTTAAACATTAATTACTCATCCTTCTTTTCTTGTACATACACACTTTTGAGACATCCATACACTAATCGAACACTTACCAATTCCTGCAATTTCTTGAAGCTTCCTACAAATGCTTCAACTTTAGATTGGATACCTTTCCCTCTTGATGCTTACTACTCCCCCTAAGTAGTATCCTCCATACATCAATGCAAATTTAATGGTATCTTCATGTATCTCTTATGAACTGACGCATCCTTCTACATCTTAGTTTTGAGTGGGAGGGGTAATGACCCCTAACTTGCATCTAAGATATTCAAATGTCTCTTTGGGAAACAATTTAGTAAATATATCTATAATCTGTTCCTTGGTAAGTATTTATTCTAGTCTTACTTCCTTCTCATTTCTTTCTTCCTTAAGAAATGAAACTTGATTGAAATGTGCTTTGTCTTTGAGTGTAGCATTGTATTCCTTGAGATATTTATAACAATTGAGTTATCAAAATAGATAGTAATAGGTTCATCAAGGAAAATTCTAATATCAGATAACATTTGTTTCATCCATATTGCCTGGGTAAAATTTATATCTGCAACAATATATTCATCTTTAGCTATGGATTGTGAAATGCAACTCTATTTCTTTCTCATCCAAGAGACCAGTCTACTTCCTAAGAAAAATGCTACACCACTTGTGATTTTCCTATCATCAATATCTCCTTCCCAATCTGCATCTATATAGGAATACAAAGTAAAATATTTCCTTTTAGGATACCATATTCCAAAGTCAACTATTTCTTTCAAGTATCTAAAGATCCTCTTGACTGCAATTTCATGATTGTTCTTTGGTTGTACTTGAAATATTGCAACTAAGCATACAACATTCATAATATTTAGTCTAGTATGAGTTAGATATAATAAATCACTAGCTATTGATCTATACCTGAATTGATTTACCTTTAGAGTCTCATCTTCCTTTGTGATGTTAAATCTGGTCACCATGGGTGTACATACTGGTTTTGCATCATCAAAGCAAAATTTATTTAGTAGCTCCTTCACATATTTAGTCTGTGATACAAATATTCCTTCATCTGATTGGAAAATTTGCAAGCCTAAGATTAATTTTATTTCTCCTATCATGGACATCTCAAACTCATTTTTCATTTATGAAGAAAACTCTTTACTTAGGTTTCATTTCTTCCAAAGATAATCTCATAAAAAAAACTTCAACTATCAAAATTTTCTCATTCTCAACCTTAAGGTATAAATTAATATCAGCATGATGTTTGATAAAGCCAAGCTTAAGTAGATACCTATCCAATCTTGAGTACCAATCTCTTGGAGCTTGTTTTAGTCAATATTGGAACTTCTTCAATAGGAATACCATATAGGAGCTTGATCAGTCAATTGAAATCCATCTGGTTGCTCAATTTATATTTCTTCCTCTAGTTCTCAATTTAAGAAGGCTAATTTGACATCCATCTGGTAAACATTAAAGGTCTTTTGAGTAGAATATGCAAGGAATATTCTTATTGCTTCTAATATTTTCACAGATGCGAAAGTTTCCTCATAATCAGTACCTCCCATTTGATCATATCCTTTGCAGACTAATCTTGCTTTATTCTTCACAAATTTTCCATCTTCATTTAGCTTGATCCTATTGTAAGGTGTGCACCCTTGGTCTTGGTCAGTCCATGTAGCAGTTGGTGAAAAGGGTTTAACAACCTCATGTGGATTCTATAAGTCTAGTGGTTGTATCGGGCATTAACAATTTGAGGTTTTGGTGCAATGACAACCACCCAATATAACAATTGGTATCAGAGCCTAGGTCATAGGTTCCAACCCCATGCATGTCATGAGGGAGGGATTGTTTCAAGGTGTGTGCCCTTGCTCTTGGTCAGTCCATGCAGTGGTTGGTGATAAGGGTTTAACAACCTCCTATGAATTCTATAAGTCTAGTGGTTGTATCAAGCAATAACAGTTTGAGCTTTTGGTGCAATGGCAACCACCCAATCTAACAGTTTTTGAATACCCATTTGGTGCCAATTACATTTTTGTCTATAGGCCTGGGGATAAGTGTCCAAGTTTTTTTTTAAAATTTAATTTCCTTGTACCAATTTTCATCCTTGCAATATTTCCTTAAATAATTTGGCTCAACCAACAATTCTTCTTCTTGTCTGAACACCCTTATTTCTATTTCCAATGATTTGATATTCAGAGTGATTTAATCTGACATACCTTTTTTTTGGGGTCTTTCTTTAGTCTTTTTCCCTTCATCTTCTTCACTTGTGTATGCTTCATCAATTTGATTCACAATCTCTCCTTGTACTTGAATTTGTTCCTTTTGTTGATCTTTCTGAATTGAGATGGTTTTTTGATCATCTAATTCATATTCTCCTAATTTGGATAGAATTACAATACTTTCATTTACTTTCACATTTTCAATTTCTACCATTCTTATTATCCTCTTTTTGTAACACTTATAGGATTTTCTCTTGGTAGAATATCCAAGGAATATGCCTTCATCACATCTATATCAAACTTTCCAATATCCTCATCTTTCTTGATATAACATTTACTGCCAAAGATTCCCAAGTATTTGACAGTAGGAACATTTCCACACCAAATATCATAAGGAGTCTTACCAGTGTCACCTTTTAGTTGTACTATATTGAGAGTGTATACTGCGGTGCCCACTTATTTCCAAAACATATATGAAACTTTCCCTTCCATCATCATGGTCCTTGTAGTATCAATAATTTTGATCTTTTCTTTCTTTCAACAAATTCATTTTTTTGTGGTGTCCTTGAGCTTGAAAACTGCCTCTTGATTCCATGTTTTTCACAAAAGGAGTTTAAATCATTTGATGTGAATTCACCGCCTCTATATGATCTTAGAAACTTCACCTTTAATCTTGTCGCAGTCTCAACCAGATTTTTAAAGATCTTGGACTTGTTAAGTGCTTTAGACTTTTCTTTCAAAAAGGTTACCCAAACCACTCTAGAATATTCATCAATCAGTAGCATAAAATAGCTATCACCTTACATTCTCCTTACTTTTGTTGGTTCACATAAGTCGGTGTGAACGAAATCAAGCAAACCATTTGAATTTTCACGTTTAGATTTGAATGTAGATCTTGTTTTCTTACCTAGTTGGCATTCCTTGCATGTAGTATTGATGGGATTATTCACTTTAGGAATATCTCTAACAACATGCTTGGAAATCAATGTTTCAATATTATCAAAGTTCACATTAAATATCCTCTTGTGCCACAACCAAATTTCATCAATTTGTGCAATCAAACATGATTTTTGACCACTATTAAAATGTAATACATCACCTTTGGTTTTTACCTAGTAGAAATATCTATTCCACAATCATTCACAATCTTGCATCTATCCTCTTTGAAATGAAATCCATAGCCTTTATCCATTAGTTGTCCAACACTAATGAACTTATGCTTTAGACCCTCTACATACAATAGATCTTAAGTAGTATTCTTTCCATCTAGGGAGATATACCTCCTTCCTCTAATCATACCACCTGAATTGTCTCCCCATCTTACTATTCCACCATCATACCTCTCAAAACTTCAAAATTTATCCTTTTCACCAGTCATATGTTGAGAAAAACCACTTTCAATAATCCATTAATCCATTTTCATAACTTGGGAAGCTAATTCCTTTACCTCAACAACACTTTTAGTATAAGTGTTCGGCATGGAATCCTCTGAATTAGATTTATCATCTTTAATAGCAACACACACTTTCTCAACATTACTCTTATTATCATTAGATTCAACATCAGTGAATCCTTCCTCATTTGCAACATGATAAAATATTTTCTCATATTTAGGTTTGTGAGAGCTATGCTTAGGGAATCTCTCCGAACATCTAGAGGCATAATGCTTAGTCTTTTTAAACCAAAAGCATTTAAAATACATTTTTATTTGTACTTACCAAATCCTTTTTTCAGTATCCTTGTAACTAGTGATTTTTAATTCTTGAAGCTCTCTTTCTTCTTCTTTAGTCTCTATTATCTCCTTTTCATACTTCGACACCCTTCTTGTAGATCCTTCATCTTGATCTGATTTGTGCATGTCTCTTCTTGATATAGTATCCTTCAAATCTGATTCAATTTTGAGTAGGTAATTACGAAACTCTCTCATTTAAAAGGTAGATAGCTTGCCAACCAATGTATCTCTTGTTACAAGAACAACATTTCTAATCTCTTCAATAGCTGCAACTTTTATTTTTTAAGCATGAGGCAAAGATGTCAAAACCTCTGAAACAATATCTCCTTCATCTAATACACCACTGACACATCTGATGCTTCAAACTAATTTTTTTATTTTCAACACTTAAGAGCTTATGTTTTCATCATCAGACATTCTGAAAGATTCATACCTTCCCTTTAGGATTTTTATCTTAGCTTTCTTGACACATGCATCACCTTAATGAAGAGTCTCTATCTTTGTCTATATCTCATGAGAAGTTTCTAACTCCATTACATTTGTATACTCTGTATCTGGTAGAACACTTAACAATGCTTCTTTTTCTCTAATGTTGTACTCAAACTGCATTTTCTCATCTGGTGTAGTCGTAGACAAATATGAAGGAGGAGTATAGGAATTATTTGTGATGGTCCAATATTATTCTCCAAAGCATATTAAATGAGTGATCATCTTTCCTTTGCATATAGGGTAGTTTGTTCCTTCAAACCTAGGACTTTCCTTCTTGTAAGTTGTCATATTTGATCTCCCTCAAGTTGTTAGGCCTCCTTCAAGGGACCAAAGCTTTGATACCATTTGTTAATATTATGGGTAAGAAAAACTAAGAGGGGGAGCATGAATTAATTATTACCAAAAACCTTTAAATGTCAAACCCTTGAACCTCAAAATCCTCTAACTTGTGTACCCTTAAATATGATCTGAATAAATAGAGTATAGAACATGCATGCATATACAAATGAAAGATATATCCACACAAGTTGACACAATATTTTTTTTATCATGGAAACCTTGTTAGGGGAAAAACCATGGTGGGTATGATTACCCACAATAATAAAACACCTTATTATAAGTATGACCTTATTACAATATATGGGGAATGCACATGCATCAGGCTTACTTCTTAGAGATCACTGTTCAAATGAAAATCCTTCAGATACAACCCTAAGGAAGGCTCACTCCTTACAATCTAATCACTATAATGATCCATAAATTTTTTTTGAGCTGTGCAAGTGACATCTCCCTCATGTCTGTTATAGCTGAAATGTATCACAAAGTAGATATCTAATCAAACTCTTGTTGAAACACTTATGATTCCCATTGAATCAGGATCTTCCTTTACTAGCCACCTCTAGCATCCACATTCATGATCTGCACCTTGAATTTTCCCTAATTCGTCATATTATATCAAGATGTAGGTTTGCAAAAACCTAATTCATCATTTCTTCAATCAATGCACCATATTTATTCAATCAACACGCCATATTTCTTCAATCAACATGATTTTCCAACTAATTCATCCAAGAACATGAACAATAATAAAAAAATATTATCCTTGATCAAAAAATCCACCAATCTGATCCTTTGGATCCATGTGTATCGCCAAACCATCAAGAACATACTTCAAGAACATCCTATAGCATCATGAAAAACACTCAATCATTTAAATCCATCACAACCTCTAGATTTTCCATCCCTTTTCCATAACACTTGAAGAACATAATGTCTCGAACACTCTCGTAAGTTTTCTCCATGAAATTCACACTCTTTTGATCACACCAAACCTCTTTTTGTCTTCCTGTTGGCACAATCTGTCACCATGTCTTCCACTCACTTTCAACAACTTGGTTACCTATTCAAATAATCATGAAACATTTTTTAATTTTGGGTGAACATAATAAAAATCTTCAACATGATTCCCTTATGTGCATGATTTCATCTCTACAATATTTGCTTCTCACTAGACCTTCTAACATCCTGCTCCACTGGCTAACTTGCAACAATGAAGTTAGCATCAAGCAAATAATTCTTTTGATTGATTACTTTGATCAATCCTTCTGTTATGTTTACATCAATGCCAACACAACCATCATTCAACTTTTCCAATATGCGCATATTTTGTTCATCGTGGGCATGAACTGACATCACAATTATGTCTAGTTGGTCCCATTTTTTACCTCGACATACTGGAATGCTTAGAAAAATACCCTACCAGTGATGTCCCTTGTGTGCCATAAGTGTATAAAATTGTTATAAGTAAGATATGTGTGTGATCCTATGTCAGATGATGATCATGAATAATCCTCATCTAATAGTAGCTCAAGTAGTGATAGAAGCTCTTTAGTGCACATGTACACTGACACAAAACTTTTAGACAGAGAAGTAACAAGTGTTGTGGAATTATCCATAGAGATATATGAAATGAAGCCTTAAATTGGCTCATTATCAGGAAAAGAATTTGGTCATGCAATTGATTTTAGTACCATAAATATTTTAATCATAAATGCCTATTCATCAATGGCCTTTCATTTATGAGACTTGGGAAGTAGGGTTACTCATGTTGAGCATGATCCCTCAAAACTCTTATTGAATTGTGTCTCCCTTGGCCTCAAGGATGGTGTTGGTCAGAGTCATGATTCCATTGATGATATTCTCAATTTGTAAAAATAAAGTGATGTGTGTTATTTTGAAATGGTGTCAATTAAAACTTATGAACAAATGTCAAATATCCATTTTTCAAGAATTTGAAATGGAACTAGTGGTAATATAATCAAATTTGTGAACTTCACAACATCCAATTCTAAATATTTATTAAAAATATAGCACAATAATATTTTTGAACTGATAAAAAATCTTAGTCAACCTACAAACCTACTCCCATATATGTGGGTCCTTGGAGGTATCTACTAAACAATGTTTGGATCATTGCTTTCCTAAATTGCTTTTTATTCTCACTATTCATATCTCCTACCACATAATATTTGAGACACTTTTCAATATAATGAATAAGTTTCAAATATCATGTTCCATTCAAGTGATTAAAATAGATTGATTTATGAAAAAATGATTTATACTATTTTAATATTTGATAAAGTTGTATCCTTGGTTACCCCTTGAAGGATCTTAGCTTTTTGTAGGTTTTATGAATTAAAAATTGTGAGAGCCACTTTTTTCCATTGGAAGAAATTGAGAAACACCTATAGAGACTAAAAGAGGATCTTAGTTGTGTTTCATTAGCCTCCAAGATAACCTCCAACTTATAAAGGATCACAGTACCAACAACAATAATTTGTTATCTCCAGTCTTTGTAATGTCTGTATTAAAAGGATACATAATACTTATATTTATTGTCCTAGAACATGAATGGACTATTCTTGGAGTCAAATGGATTATGAATATAATTGAGTATCTTATTTATAAGGTTACATGTCATATTGTGTCTGATTTTTTTTTTTGTTTGTTGAAATAGTAGTAGTACATGGTGATGAAGCAAGGGTGACTAAAAATTTGTTTTCATACCAACATTTTGATGGATATTGTTTTGAAGAAAACAAGGGAAAATGTTCATCAAGTGGATAATAATTCTAATGTTCATTATTTTAAGCCACATGCCTTTATGAAATTTTCTAATTTTCAAGAGCCCTTTGATATCATATTTGAAATTTTATTGAGCTCTAATTTTCCTACTCTTTCCCCTATATATCTATTAAAACCATTTCCATGATTACCTTGATGTTTTATGTTAATTTATCTTTCTATGAAGTATGAGAATAGTTAGATATCTCTATTAGCTTTAATTTGAATCAGGTCTCATGCATTTTTATGAAGTCTATCAAAATTTATAAGTGTTTGTGTGAGGATAGGTCTAAAACCCTCACTCAACAAGGGTTTTGAAAATAAATTATTTATTAGATAACCTTTCACTGTTGGAAATATTTATAAATATATTTGTTTGAAGGGTCATGGAGTGTAGAATAATATTTTGTGACTTGTAGATCCAAACAATAGTGATAGCCTAATATTTTGATGCCCTAGCTCATTAATCTATGTGTTTTGACTGTCAAAACTAGACTGTATTGAGAAATATGAATATCTGAAGAAATCCATTTTATTTAGTTGAAAAAACTAAGCATATTTTTAGGTTTTGTGTTGGATACAAGATATTGGAACAATTGGTCATTGAAATATAAGTTTTTGTTATGGTTTAGGCATATATGAAAAATAAAAAATATTGTGATAATGTAAAAAATAAGAGAAGACGAGAAAACAATAACACAAATATTTAACGTGGTTCACCCAATATGGGTTACATCCAAAAGAGAAACAATCATCCACTTATTTTATTATCCATAGAAGAGAAAATTATGGTTTGATCTATTTCACATTACACTGACACTTATTTATAGGCCTTTAGGCATTTTTGCCCATGTCAATTAACAAGTTAACCCTAAAAATGCTTGACAATTTAACCTAGGGAAAAAAACTTTGGGGTATTGCAAAGAGTGTATATTAATTTCCTGATTACTGAACACAAACCAACTATCTCCCATTTGGGGACTGATCAAGCTGCACACTAAACAATCTCCTACTTAGGGATTTATCAGGCTGCACACTAAATAATCTCCCACTTGGGGATTGATCCTATAGAAACACTACTATCTCTGAAGCTCCCAGTGGATTGACATACCTAGACTTGAATGTTTCTCATTTCCACTATGGTCAAGCTTGAAAATCAATAGAAACTGAGCAGGAAGTCAGTCTCTCTTGACTTACTACCTTGGTCAACATATCTGCAGGATTCTCTCAAGTGTGTATCTTTTCCAACTTCAACTATCCATCCTTTAAAATTTAGTGTATGAAATGGTATCAAAGTTGTATGTGTTTGGTATTAGAGTGAAGGGATGAGTTATTTGAAATGAGAATCTCACTTTGAATATCACTATACTGTTAGAATGAATTTAGAATAATTGAGAGGGGAGGGGTGAATCAGTTATCCTCAGGTCTAGATGTACCAAATAAAACTTTTTTTATTTTAAACAATTCAGATCTACTCGGCAACAGTAGCATATGTCAACAACTTAATCATGTAGTTTACTATTTAATGTAATTATCTTGTAGAAACATAACAGTAAAACAAACCATAATAATTCACACAAGTTGACACAAGTATTTAACGTGGAAACCCAATATGGGAAAAACCACCAGTAACATGCTACCAAGTTTCACTCTTCTGAAGTGAGCTCTGTGGGGAGCCAACCCTGTTCAAGGTTACAATAACACACTGTTAGGTGTGACCTGGTTAAAGGATTTAATCACCCTATCAGGAGTGGCCTTGTTAGAGGACTTAGAACATTCCACCTGAATGTCACCTTGCTTAGAGGATTTATACAAATGACTGTTAGGTCAACCTTGTTAAAGGATTTTAATTGATACAATGGTTAGAAAGTAATCAACAGTTGTGATTTGATACATACAACTTACTTTGAAAATTTAGATCCAATTACATCTCTGATGCTAACTTACTGAGTGGCCTGCATTGTCATTTCAATCTTTCGATCTGCTTGGAAATCTGTCAAGCAATCACACATGCAAATTTTTACTTCTATGTTCAGCCTTCTCTGCTAGGCCATGCCAATCAGTAAATCAACTATGTAATCCTCTTGCATACACACATGTACATCAATCTGCACATCCACACTTTAATGAATAACTCCTTGAGGTTATCATATACCTCTCTATCTAGGTCAAATAAATCTTTGCCACTTAATCAAGATCATAGATCTTAGGTTAGGTCAGATCCAACGGATCATTCCATCATTACATTACATTTACTTATCCAAAGTAGTCTCTAATTAAATCTTGAATCCATGCATTA
>MU224119.1:4771512-4788842 GCA_018584345.1 Thuja plicata
CATTTGCTTCCAAATACTTTAAAGTACTTTACACTAGGTGCATAACCATACCAAAGTTCATAAGGTGTAGCATTTGTACCTTTCTTGACTTGTACTCTATTCAAGGTATAGACTGCAGTACTTACAATTTCTTTCCAGTATTTATGTGCAACATTCTTCTCCATCATTAGTGTTCTTGCACAGTCCATGATAGATCTGTTCCTGTGTTTAGCAATACCATTTTGTGGAGGTGTCCTGGGTGCAGACATCTATCTCTTTATGCCTTGGTCATTTTAGAAATTGTTGAACTCATTAGAAATAAACTTTCCACCTCTGTCAGATCTTAAGCATTTCAAACTTTTGCCTATTTCCTTTTCAACTTTAGCTAAGTACCATTTAAATAACTGGAATGCATCAGATTTTTCCTTGAGAAACATTACAGTCATCATCCTTGAATAATCATCAACAAACATAATAAAGTATCTAGCACCACAGTAGCTTCTTTCTCCAATGGGACCATAGAGATCAGTATGGACTAATTCTAGAATTTCCTCTGAAGTAGTGTTTTACTATTGAAACTAGACTTAGTCATCTTTCCTAGTTGACATTGTTTTCACATTGCAATCTTAGGTTTCTTTAACTTAGGTATCCCTCTAACCCTTTTCAATTTACTTATGCTTACCAAGTTATCAAAGTTCACATGACACAATCTCTTATGCCATAACCAAACATCATTGTACTGTGTAAAAAAACATGTTTCTTTAGATAAATCTAGATAGAACAAGTTACCTTTATTCTAATCACCACTACCAACTAGTTCTCCAGTAGAGTCATAGATCTTTTATTTTCTATGATGGAACTCAACTCTGTAAACAGAAGTGTTCAGCTGTGTAACACTCAACAAATTGTAATTAAGATCATCAACTCAATACACATTATCACATCTGATTTTGTCAGTCAAGTTAATCAATCCTTTACCTTTGATGAGACATGGTGCATCATTACCAAATTTTACATATCCTCCTTTGCATTGGTCTAGGGTTTTATACTTATCCTTGTCACCAGTCATGTGATGGGAACAACCACTGTCAATGATCCAATGATCACCTTTAATCTTATAAGAAATTAATGCAGTTTTCTCATCATCATCAGAATCTTCTTTCATTGCAACATAAAAAACTTCTATATCATTGTCAGAAGTTTCTTCAGCAATATAACAAGATTTCTTACCTTTGTCTTTGTAATCCTTATATTTCCTGAAGTCTCGGTCATCCTTTCTATATTTGTATTCCTTGTATTTTCTGTCCTTTCTTTGATATTTTTCATTCTTATCAGGACATCTAGTAGCTATATGACCAATTTTATTGCATGAAAAATAAATGATAGGAAGTTTACCTCTGTATTTTCCTTTTCCTCTGGACAACCTTTTTTCCATAAGTGCTTCGAGTTCTTCAAGATCATCATCAGTAGTGTAACTATCATTGTTCACATGTTTCTTTCCTTTCTTAGTTTTATTGAGGAACAACTAAGATCTAAAAGCAGAATCAATACCTTGTGGATTGTAGTTATCATAATTTGACATTTCAAATGTAGTAAGTCTACCTATCAAATTTTCTAGATTCAGATTATTGTTAGGAGTACATCTCAGTTCTTGAATTGTAGAAACTCTAATAGCATATACAGGAAGTAGATTTCTTAGTACCTTTCTCATAATAGTGTTCTCATCTATTGTTCCATTAGCTCCTGTAATGGCATTTACAACTTCTTTTACTTTACCATAAAACTGATTAACATTTTCAGCTTCTTGCATTTTCATTTCATCAAACTTACCTCTTAGAATTTCTGATTTAGCTCTTAGTACATTTGTGTCTCCACCATAGACAATTGCTAATTTATCCCACATCTGATTTGCATTAGTGCAGCTCTTTATATCATCAAACTCTGAGTAGATCAATGAGGATGCAATCTCCAACATTGCTTGATTGTGCTCTTGCTTTTATTTTAGTTATGCAGCTGTGAGAGGAGTAGTAGGTGGTACATAGGCATTTTCAATAAGTCACTTAGCATCATCTCCAATACCGGCCAGATGTAGTTTCATCAAACTCTGCCATGCAGGGAAGTTATCTTTGTTCAGCTTCAGAACCTCATTTTTATACATCTTGATCTTTTCGCTCCAAGTACCTTCAAACTATTTTCAGGAGACCAAAGCTCTGATACCAATTGTTAGAATGAATTTAGAATAACTGAGAGGGGAGGGGTGAATCAGTTATCCTTAGGTCTAGATGTACCAAATAAAAATTTCTATATTTTAAACAATTCAGATCTACTCGGCAGTAGTAGCATATGTCAACAACTTAATCATGCAGTTTACTACTTAATGTAATTAGCTTGTAGAAACATAACAGTAAAACAAACCATAAGCATTCACACAAGTTGACACAAGTATTTAACATGGAAACCCAATATGGGAAAAACCACCAGTAACATGCTACCAAGTTTCACTCTTCTGAAGTGAGCTCTGTGAGGAGCCAAACCTCTTAAAGGTTACAATAACACACTGTTAGGTGTGACCTAGTTAAATGATTTAATCACCCTGTCAGTAGTGGCCTTGTTAGAGGACTTAGAGCATTCCACCTGAATGTCACCTTGCTTAGAGGATTTATACAAATGACTGTTATGCCAACCTTGTTAAAGGATTTTAACTGATATAATGGTTAGAAAGTAATCAGCAGTTGTGATCTGATACATACAAATTTCTTTGCGAATTCAGATCCAATTACAGCTCTGATGCTAACTTACTGAGTGGCCTGCATTGTCATTTCAATCTTCTGATCTGCTTGGAAATTTGTCAAGCAATCACACATGCAAATTTCTGCTTCTATGTTCAACCTTCTCTTCAAGGTCATGCCAATCAGTAAATCAACTATGCAATCCTCTTGCATACACACATGTACATCAATCCATACATCCACACTTCAATGAATAACTCCTTGAGGTTATCATATACCTCTCTGTCTAGGTCAGATAAATCTTTGCCGCTTAATCAAGATCATAGATCTTAGGTTAGGTCAGATCCAACTGATCATTCCATCATTACATTACATTTACTTCTCCAAAGTAGTCTCTAATTAAATCTTTAATCCATGCAATAATTACAGTTATCCATACATTACATAACATGGATCAAGCTTTAATTAACTTTACATATCCCAATAAAATTAACTAAGTCGGCTAGAGATCTCAAATCTCATCATTATTCCAAATACTACAAGTTGGCCAACATCTGTGATCTGCTCGGCAATCACTATTTCCACTCAGCAATTTCACTGGTGCTCGACACTGAACAAACTTGCTCGACACAAACAACTTTGCTCGGCACAAAACAGCCAGAAAAACTATCTTTAAAAGATAAACAACTAATTACTTTTCCAGAGTGCCAACTGATCAAGTACCCTTTTATTTGCCTTAGCTCAACCATTCACTTGGTCTTCTTGTTAAATCTTCTTAATCAATCAATAGATATGGTACTTAAACAGATAACAATAGTCTCACCAGTTAAGGTTTGACATCAATGAAAAAATAACAATTGCTTGCATTGTCACTTTCCAACATATACTACCTTTCATGCTCTTTTTTCTTTCCCAATTCCTTCATAAATATTTGCAACAAAGTCATCTTCTTACTAGCCTCTGTAGTAATAATATATTCAATTTTTTTTTGAGAGTGCTACAATGTTTTGTAATTGAGAAACCTAGCTGAAAACTATGCTACCTATAGTAAAACATACCATATAGTGCTCCTCTTTCTATGAATATCTCTTGCTAAATCTAAATTAGCCTAGCCTTGTAAAGTGGAATGGGAGCCTCCAAAACATGAATACTGAGTAGTTGGACCTCTCAAATACTTGAGAATCCACTTTACTACCTTCCAATGCTCTTTTCAAGGATTTTTTATATAACTTCTCACAACTTCCACTACATGTATAATATCTGGCCTTGTACACATGATGACATACATAAAAAATCCAATTTCTGAAGAGTATGGAAACTTAGACATGTAATCCATCTCCTTGTTGTTACTCAGCTGATGGAGATGATGATGAAGACCGAGATCATAGGTATACATGATTGTAGAAATAATTAGATCTATTTTTATTTTTTCATTGATGTCAAGAAATTGATTTATGTTCATATTGAATTACCATATCTTTCAGAGTTGATTTAATTGGGAAATAGATAAAGATCAAACAATGATAAGATTATCTTGAGATAATTGGTTTCTACTTTATCAAGTCGGTAAAGCAGATTGGGAAAGTCAGTAAGACTAAATAGTTAAGTTACCGAGAAGAGAGAGTCTATTGGTAAAGGGTTATAAAATTTGACTAGGACACCAAGACATTCAAGCACTGAGAAGTGCATGTTACTTATCAAACTGAGAGTTAGTTGAAGAGCCTAACATATATTAGAAACAAGGATAAGAACTGTTAGAATTAATAATATTTTCTTGGTGTATTATTTAAATAATGATAAACCAAGGTATCCTAAATTATTTTGTCCTCTAGTCCAAGTGGGAGGACATGTCACATTTTTGTAATTTCTTTAATAAGGAAATTAGATATTCCTCCTTAAGAGGATTCTCACACTTGGAACACACTTAATGTGAGGGTGGAATTCAGAGAACATGGGAGTTACATTCTAAATCCATCAATCATCTCTATTTAAGAGATGCTTCACCACACACTTATGGATAAATTTCTTACATTTCTCAACTCTTGCTCTCTTATTTTTTTGATGAGCTTCTTGCTCACATTCTCCTTCTTTTTCTAGGATTTTTGCCTTATTCATATTATATACACAAGGGATTTTTCTTAGTTTTCCCTTTCAAAATCCTTGTCTCATTGTGTTGATCTTGGAGCATCTTGATGGTTTTTGTGATAGATCTTGAAGAAATTTCTCTTCATTGTGTTTATGGTAAAATACTTCCTTTTTCAACACTCACTTGGATTATTTCCTTTAGCTCTTTTCATTTTTGTATATTTCTTACATAATATTAGAGCTAGCTAATCCTTGTTTAGAGTATTTTCATGAAGGTACCATTCGAAGTATATCATGTTTGATTAAATTTTGATGCAGGTTTTTTTTTGGGTTTGGACGGTTCACCGCCAAACCCGGTTTCTTTTTTGTTTGTTTATCTATTTTTGGTTTTACCCTTTGTCGTGAAATAAAAGGGATTTATGATGTAAGATCATCCAGGGGTAGAGGGAAATCCTTCATATTAGATTTATTTTGTTGGATAACTCAGTTAGTGAACTATTTCTCAGTTGTAGTATTGGTCGAGGGGCTCAGTCGTTGAAAGGGCTCGACCACTGGAGGGATTAGTTGCTGGAGGGTTTGGAAAAATTCTATTGCTCAGCATGAGTTGTGGCTCGACAATTATTGAGGGAGCTTGAACACTAATAATTCTTGTTAATTCTTGAGGGATCTTAGTCACTATTGTTGCTTAGAAATGCTTGAGGGAGCTCGATCACTACTATTCCTAAAAAATGCTTGGCAATTTTCTCTGGTACTCGATAGTGTGGCTGGCCGAATTGTGTTCTTTCAGATTTGGGAGGCTGACTTGTGGTATTTAATTTGGATCTCTCATTGGGGAATGCATGTGCACCTATTTGGGTCTTGGATCTTTATCCTATGTGCATTCAATATTTATTTGCAGGTCAACTTGTGGCTTGGATATGTATTAATGTAAGGGTTTATTTGCAACAGGCCGACTTGTGGCCATTCTTGTATTTAAGGAGGTTTAGGGTAGAGTGTGGGAATATATTAGAGGTAGAGAAAGTGATTGAAGTTGGAATATGGATTAGGGAGTTTGTGAGAAGAGCTAGTGGTTGAGGTTTATAAATAACAGATTGCTTGGAGGCCTATGTGCCCAAGCTCAGATCTTGCCAGATGTTTCTACCAAATTGCTATGACTTGTTGTTGCAGATCTGGCTTGCTAGGGTTTGGTTTGAGTTGGATCTTGAGAGATCTTGTAGAACTATTATTTTCTAAATTAGCGTTGTAATTGTTTGTAATTGGCCGTAACTGGGAAGGCCTTACAACCCGACATGTTGCAATAAATTGAATGTTGATTCATATTTGTTGTTGTTGTTGTGTGTTTCCGTTGTGTTTCTTTGGTTGCATCAGGGTTTGGCCTATCCATTCTTGGATCCTCCATTATTTGACTACATCAGGTGGTATCAGAGCTTGAAGTTCTTGAGTCTGTGGACAAATCACCAAGCATGAGGCAGTTTACACCAGGACCTTGGATTGAGAAAGTTGGTGATTTGTTGCCTTGAGTTTTTGAAGATCTTGGAAGATGCCTCCGAGAAGATTGGACCCTAGGGCAATTGAAGATCTCTATGATGCTATGGAGTTAAGGGTTATAAAGAAGGTTAAATGGGATTTTAGATCGGAGATGGAATTGATGAAGAATGACATGATCACTAAGATCATAAGGGATATGACTGACCTGTACCTTGGAATGTGGGAACTAAGGATGGTTATGAGGAAGCTGCTGAAGAATTTGAAGCTACTAGATCTAGTGGAGAGGATAGAACTGACCGTGTAGAAATATATATGGATGATAGAGCTGGACAGTTAGATAGATCTGGCACTCAATTGAAGTTGAAGCATAAGATGGGTGTTTCTAATTTCTTAGGTACTTTGAATCCTGAAGACCTGATTGATTAGATTGGTGAATTGGAAGAATACTTTGAGTTAGAGGATATTTTTGATCCACTCAGGGTAAGATTGACATAGACTAAGCTGAAAGGACATACTACTCTTTGGTGGAAGGAACAGAAGCAAGATAGAGAAGAAGAAGGTGAACTGAAGAATGCTAGATGGAGATTGATGGTGACTAAGTTAAAGGCTAAGTTCATACCTTCTCACTATGAACTTGAGTTTTTTGAGAGGTTGCAAAATCTGAAATAGAATGATTTGTCTATGAAGGATTATACCAAGGAGTTCTATGAGTTGACTATTTGGTGTGGGTATAGAGAACTTTCCAAGGAGAAAGTAGTTGGATATGTCAATGGTTTGAGATTAAATATTCAAGATGAGATTGGTATGCTAAAGATTGATTCAGTTGAGGATTCTTATCAACATGCTCTAAAGGAAGAAGATAAGTTGAAAAGAAAAGATCAAGGTGGATCCAGGGGGAAGGAGAAACAATATCACTTGGTCAAGGATAAGCCGACTGATAAAGCTGAACCAAAACCCATTGAGCCAAGGAAGAGGACATGTAAGGTTTCCTTTAAGGGTACTTTTTTTCATTGTGGTGAAGAAGGACATAGAGCTTTTGAATGTTCCCAAAAGACTGGTGACCAAAGAGCTACTCTGGTGAATGAGGCTGAATAATTTAATGAACCTGAACAAGGAGGAGACAGTTTATTGGCTCAGTAAGTAGTGTTTGGTAAGAAATCACTGGAACCTTTTCAAAGGAGTAACTTATTCAGAACTTGTTAATCAACTGGTAAAATCTACAATATGATTGTGGATGGTGGTAGTATTGATAACCTTGTAGTTGAGGAGATGGTTCAAAAACTTGGTTTGAAAAGAGTGAGGCATCCTTGTCCTTATAGGATTGGTTGGTTGTGAGATGTACATGCTTTGGAAGTGAGGGAGAAATGTCTTGTTTAAGTTCATATTGGCTAGTATAATGATCAAGTGTTGTGTGATATTGTGGACATGAGTAGTTGTCACATATTGCTCGGTAGACCTTGGTGTTAGGAATAATAGTCCACAAGAAAACTAAGAGGGGGGGGTGAATCAATTGTAGTATAGATTATTAAACTTTAAACTTTATTAACCATATCGACAAATGCAAATAATAACACAGTAATAGACAACACCATAACACAAGATTTGTTCATGAGGAAACCCTATTAAAGGGAAAACCCCGGTGGTAATTAACACCCACAAATGATGTACTGAGAGTATAGTATCCCTGTTAAAATATATTAGCCCTGTTAGGAGCTTGTTACAACATTACAGTACACAATCCCTATTAGGAGATAGACCCTGTTAGGACTCAAAGGAAAATAGTAGGCTCACTGCCAAGGCACACTACCCAAAGAAGGTTAAAGCCACCCTCAAGGATTTACAATCCACATCAAGTGTATACAGTAAATACAAAATCTAGTGAAGTGTCTAATAGAAACTATTTTTTCTTGATCAGTTCCAATGAAGTATCAACACTGCTCTCTATCTAGCAGTCAAGCTTTGCAGCTTCACAAATCTCTGCTCTACTCTTTTCTCTACCACAATTTTCACAAATGAAAAGATAACTCATATATACCTTTTTACAATAACCCATTAGGTCAGCCAGTTAAGCTTACCTAATACATAATTAACTAGGTCAGCCAATTAAGGCTTCCCATCATACAAATAATTACATAATCCCTTGCTAAGATACACATGGTACCTATAAAAAGTATACAACATTTACAATTCATTACAATACTTTGAGATCCACAATCCGCTCTCATAATTAATTTCCACATGTTACAACTCTGAAGTCGGCCAGGAAATGTGTGTGTCTAAATGTGACCTCTTAATCAGGCACAAACACAACATAGTCATTGCTCAATCATCGAATTGCAAAAATGAACATGAATTGTCCATTCCACAATATTGATTGAATCAACCTGTTGTCTCCTATTTAGTTGGGGTTTTTCAATTACTCTCAGAATGAGAGCCAACAACCATGACCATTGCTAAAATGGAGGATTTGAAAGCATTATAAAAATTGAAATACCATGTATTCTATATGAGATGCAATTACAATCTAAGAATGAAATTGCATATTTTAATCTAAGAAGCTTGAAAAAGATGATACAATTAAGCTATTAGATACATAAGAAAACCACATTAAGATGCAAAAATCCATTACTCTAAATGAAATTATGCTAATTATGCAATAAATGATTAAACACATGAAATAATTGAGACAAGATTTTTCTATAGTTTAGATACTCTCAAATTGCTCTCCTCAAATGAAGGAAAGAAGTCCATAATATATAAGAAACTAGAAAGAGGGTGAAGAGTTTCTTGGAAACAAATGACTGACTCTTCATCTCCATGAAGGAAGGTGAGACAAAAAGAGGAATTATTTAATTAAAGAAATGAATTATTGCCACATCGGTGGCTTTTCATATGGAATTATGGAATTATTTTGAGGATAATCCATTCAAATAACTAAATAATTATTCAATTCCTTTTGATGTGTATTAGCTAAAGGGGGTGGAATTAATTTAATTTAAAATCACTTAGGACTTTAGAATTAAATTAATTAATCATAGGGATTTTTAGCTAATAAACCTTGAGAATTTAGGAATTAAATATAGTGTGAGATTTATGCAAATTCAGGTTTTCTACATTTGAGACTAATTCAATTAAAGACAATTAGGAAGGAGAATTTGCCTAGTACAATAGGATTTCAATGATGAGAAAATGCACCAAAATTGATTAGAATTGTAAGGTGCCAATTTTGGGGTGTTCCTTTTGGCCCCTCTTTAAATTGACGTGTGAGCAGCGTGTTGATTCAAAGAATAGTCTGATGTGACAGATGAAGATTTTGGAAGTCTAGGTTAGGTTGTCAAGACACTGATCAGATTGAGAAGCAGAACCATCTTTAGAATGAAGCATGATTCTCCAAAGTCTAAGTTAGATTGCGAAGACAACGGTCCAAATACCAATTGAGAGAAGATTGGAATCGGGGTTAGATTGCCCCAATGTCCACTGATAGCTGATGAAGATTTAGGACTATCTCCAGAATCAGGGTTAGATTGCCCCAATACAAAGGTTAGCCCTCCGAGATCTGAGTTAGGTTTCCCAGATAACAGTCAAAAAGAGATTTTGAGATTCGTCTTCAAAATGAAGCATGAATTTCAAGAATTAGGGTTAGATTGCCCCAATACCTAATGAGATTTCAAGAATCATCTCCAGAATGAAGCTTAGTCCCCTAATACCTAGGTTAGATTTCCCAGACACTGGTCAGATTGATATCTTTCACAAGACTATCCCCAGAACAAGGCTCAACCTTAAGGAGTCAGGGTTAGATTGCCCTGATACCTATCCCAAAAGAAAGTCAATAGATATTTTTAGGACTATCTCCAGAATGAAGCATAATCCTTGAGGATCCGAGTTAGATTGCTCAGATACCTAGAAAGATAGATGACAAGATGACAAGATGTGAGACATCAAGATGCCCCTAGAGATTCAAGATCATGAAATATCCAATTTTGACCATAAGGTACGAAAAAATGAATATGCCCCATGTGATGAGATGCCCCTAGCGATGGGGACTTTTGATTTAGATCAGACTGATTCGAGAATGATGCGAAAAGATTCAATGATGCAATCATCCTACCCCCTCGAGAGCGAAATTGATAGATGACACGACAGAAAGATGATTGACAACAAAAGATTGTAGATAGAAGTAAGATTGAAGATCTAGAGGAATTCAGAGATAGATAAAGAGAAGGTAGAATTGATTTAGAGCGATCAGGAGGTCCTGTTAACTAGGTTTGACTATAGTTGACCAAGTTTGATCAGAATTGACTAGAGTTGACTTTGATGAAAAGATTGCAGAAGCTGAGAAAATGATGACAAGAGATGATTCTGACAAGAAAGCGACGTCATAAAGTTGACTGCATAAGCGTCAGAGCATGTCGGTCCCAAAATTTTAAAATGCAATTTTGAGCTACTTAGGAGTGTCAAATTTTGATTTCAATCACGAAAATGGATTTAGAACGGTCCATTTAGCTAAGGGTGCAATTTTTGTGGAAAACAGAGCACTTTTGAAAATTAGGTCAAAAGCTATATAAGGCCAGGAGGGGTCATTTTCAAATCATTATTCACTTTTGACTTTACAAATGGTAAGGGCCCTAGCTGATATTGATAGCGTTCCCATGTGTACACATTTATTTGAGTGCTGTCGATGACACAACCGGCCACCGGAGTATGACGCACCTGTAAGTGATCAAAAAACCATCCTACATTTCAAATTTTTATCACTTTTTAGATCATTTTTAGCATGTTTTAAAGCTTTTTAAGTCTGTCACGTTAAATTTTGTGTGAGGAAATAGTTCCCTTGCGCTGACCTAGGCTGCCCCTCGCATGAGAAATTGGATTCCTCATGCGGGTTAGGGCTCAGATAGAGGAGAGATATGAGGCTGCTCAATCAGCCTATTATTATGCAGCATACACGATCATAGTTCCTGAGGTAGCGAACCAGGTTTCACCATTTTTAGAGTATGCTGGGGCATGAGCTGGTCCATAGGCACCACCATAGGCATCTCCTCAGGAGCAGGCCATGCCACCTCCTCCACCTCCTCCAGGTGGGAGTGGCTTGATGAGATATATGATATACATTGTACCACCATTTTGATATACTGTGCTCGAGTAGCACCCTTGTACATTTGACTGATTGATATATATATATGAGCTCGATTTTTGCATCATTGTACCTATTTATATATTGCTTTAGATTTTTATGTCTTGTGAGATGTTTCCTATATGATTAGATGTATGGATTAGAAATATATGCCATGGATGAATATGCAAATGTTTATGCACATGTTTTATTTGATGTATGAATGAATGCCATGATAGATGTTAGATGAATAAATGCTATGTATGATTTGATTTATGATTATAATGATGCACATGTTTATGGATGTGTAAATGCAAATGAATATATGGAAATGCAATGGTACTAATCATCTCATGCAGGATATGCAATATACAACAGGTACTAACCAAAAGAATATGAATGAAGATCGAGAGAAAGGACCGAATGCTTGTGCAGTTGAGAGGAATCCAAGATAAAAGATGAGGAACTTTGAAGAATGAGAAGACAATGAAGAGAGCACCAAAAATTTCACGATGCAAGCTTAAAATGCAAATGCAAGCCTAAGCTAAATGCAACCCTAGGACTTGGTTGTTGGACTCATTGTATAATTATCATCATCGAGTATTTTGGAGCATCGGAGTCAACACAATCCTTACTGGTTCCACTGTGACCATGAGGATGTGGATATGAATTTCATTAGATAAAATGTAGGAAATGAACATAGGCACCAGGGCATAAAAGCCTAGATGACTTGAACATTGTTTCCAGTTTGATATAGTAAGAGTACACAATTAAACAAATAGAGCAATAACAGTCAAGAAGATAGTTCCAACCTCCCCTAGGCATTCAAATAAACAAGATTACAGGATGTGAGGCTTTTCCACCTTAATGCAGAAGCTCCTATCACATACACCCTATTTATTTGATGCTGTCGAATCATCGAAACCACACCCACAAGCAATAGACAATGAAAATATCAATGAAATTTGTGAGAATAGATAGCATACAAAGAAAGATTCAATCATAGCTCAACATGTTTCAAAGTTTATGAATGTGCATGTATTTAGGGTGTTGAAAAACACCGTTGTGCTTGTGAGTGCATTGTGTTTAATTGCTATCGAGAGATGTTTATGTTGCGATGTATCCAATGTGTGTTGAAAAACACAGATGTGTCCAAAGAGAGTGTTGAAAAACACTGTTTGATGGGGTGTTGAGAAACACCAGTTTATGCCAGTAGATAGTTGTCCTTTAGAACTGACAAGATTACTGACTTGAGTGTAAACTGAAGATGCGATCAAAATGGGGAGCCATTCCCCCAAGTAATGAACGGATTGATGTCAAATATGCAGATAGCGAGTTGATGCAAGAAATCTCAGCAGGATAGCGATAGTAGGAAGACACAGTGAGAACCACTGGTGACTGACGTGAGAGAGATTCTCAAGCATAAAGATAGATGTCAGATCTAGGCATCAGCAGGAAGACTCAGTGAGAACCACTGGTGACTGATGCGAAGAAGAGAGAGACTCCAAAAGATAGGACAATGCCCCCTAGACCAAGAAGATGCCCTTGAATGTGACCAGTTTCAATCCATGTGAAGTCGAGAAAAATCTTAAAAATAACTGAAAGAAAATGCATGAGCGAGCAAGCTAAAGTAGGAAAGCGAACTAAAGCAGGAAAACAAACTAAAGCAAGAAAGAAAACTAAAGCAGGAAAGTAGGAGAGAAAACTGCAAGAAAGCCAAGGAATGCCATGATAGATAGAGCATTATGGAACAAGAGGCACCTGTTTACCAGGTTTTCACCATCTTGGAAAAAATTCTATTTTTGTTACCATGACGCCTATTTACCAGGTTTTCATCAATGACACATTTTTCTCTTTTTCTATTTTTTTGTATTTTTCATTTTTCAATTTTTTTGTATTTTTTTATTTTTTTTATTTTTTTGATATTTTTTCATTTTTGATTTTTTTGGTATTATCAAGGTGCCTGTTTACCATGTTTTCACCAGGATAATAGATACATCAAAGCACCTGCTTGCCAGGTTTTCACTAAGATGATCATTTTTTCAGGACATTTTGCAATTTTTAGGATTTTCTCAGAATAAAGTATGTATATGAGCATTCATAAGACATCTCAACTGTAGAAATTCTTCAGATGAAGAGCGTTGATAGGCTCTTTGAGTTGTTCACCCTTTTTGGTAGAGAGATGGTAAGCGCCAAACCCAAACACTGCAGTGATAACATACGGACCAAGCCAGTTTGGTTCAAACTTCCCTTTCTAGACTTGCTGCTATTGATTCTTGGGGTTCTTTCTCAGGATGAGATCACCCATTTGGAATTCCCTTGGTCTGACCTTCTTTTTGTAGCTTTTAGATATTCTCTTCTGATATTCTCAGAGATGATCGAATGCCACTTTTTGACGTTTATCTAGTAGTTCAAGCTCTTGAAGCTGAGATATTATGATATCATCATCAGTAATGAGGCCCTTCAGAGAGACTCGCAAGGTAGGAATCTCAACCTCAATAGGAAGCACTACATCTACACCATAAACTAGAGTAAAGGGCGTGGCCCCTGTTGGTGTCTGTATACTGGTGTGGTAAGCCCATAAAGCCAAATTAATTTGGAGATGCCAGTCTCATCCAGATTTGTGTACTGTACGGTGTAAGATCTTGAGAATAGTCTTATTTGAATCTTCTGCCTGTCCATTATCCTAGGAATAATAGATAGAAGAACAGTTCTAAATAATTCTGAACTTAGGGCATAAATCTGTTAGATCCTTGTTCTTGAATTGCCCCAATGTATAACAAGGTGCGGGACATTGCAGATGGATTAGAAAGCTGATGCATGAGACGAATAGCCAATGATGGATGAAGGTGAATGTGACCCTCAAAGATAGTCTCCTCAAGTATACCCAAGCTAGGGAAAAAAATAATATAACAATGTAGGCTCATGGAGTGACGTTTTATAGCATATAGGATGATGACTAGATGTCATGAAAACAAGTGGTCTGAAAGAGTGGATATGTCAAGAGACGTTTTGAGAAACAATTTTACATGTTTCATTCTTCATTTTAATCAAGACCAAGGGGTCAATTAGATAGGATTTAGCTATGATAGCACAATTAGGATAAAGGGTGATGGAGGTATAAGTGAATGTTTTGGGATTATGACATAAATGCACAAAGATAAGAAGATAGGCTTGGGATAAGCAAGATCATGATAGGGTATCATGGATGAGAGCTAGTGACTAGGCTGATGGAAAGGATAATGAATGTCAACAAGCATGATGCTCATGGATAGGCTCAACCTTGTCAAGATCACTGCAAGGAACATGGATGCTCATAGGTTAGCTGGATGTAAGATATGATAGATAAGATGACATGGAAGGAACGTGCCCCCAAGTGAAGAGTGAAAGTAATAGGAATTATGCATGACATCTATTTGCCAGATTTTCATCATGGTACTTATCCAAGGTGCCACAAGAAGTGGTTTTCACCATAGGATGGATTGATTTATCTTTACTTTTGCTACCAATGTGCCTGTTTACCAGGTTTTCACCAAGGCACTTTTTTTTTTTTTTCCTTTTTGATTTTTGGAGGAACTTAAGCTTCTTTCTCTTTGGATAGTGCTCCTCTGGAAGATATGCTATAATAGGCCAAGGCCACTGAAAGTATGCTCAAAGATGTTGATAGGGTGATGAAATGAAGGATAAGGAAGATTGAAGCCAATATTTTATGCAATGGATTGGATGAGATAAAAAGAAGGAATGTAAGGACCCAATATGGAAGGAGAGTAGGTGACAAGATCAACATCAACACACTCTTTGAAGGGTAGTGTATGGATTAAGTTTTTGATGTATGAATGTGTAGGGCTATTGGTACATAAGGACCCAATATGGAGGAAGTATTGAAGGTAATGGATTTTGGGACATGATGACCCAAAATAGAGTTGGAAGATGGACAATGTGTGAAAGAAGATAAAGTGGAAGGCTTTGGAAGCTTGGATGTCAACTCTGACTTTGCCTTTTTGTGCAAGTCTTTTAAGAGAGACTTGAGAATCCACATAACTTTTGCTTTTCTTTTTGTATCCAAGTCCTTTAGAAGAGACTTGGGAATCCACATAGCTTTTGATTTGCCATTTGTATCATATGATTTAGAATGCAATTTTTCCATAATGGATTTAGGAACCCATATTTTCTTTGATTTGGTTCTTTGCTTGGTGGACCTATGTGGTCTCTTGAATATTTCCTTTTTATTTGTAGTCACATGTCGATTAGATGGGACATAGTGATCTTCATATGTAAGTGGATTCTTATATTTCTGATTTTTTTCATTGCACATGCAGATTGCTTCCAAAAGACTTAGGAATTGTGGATGAATAGGGCCGATATGACTGGTTCATATGGAGGGGTTGATAGGGAGATTTCAAAGATGCATGTCTTTATTGATCTTGATAGGAGATAGGGTAAGTGGATGACAAGCTATTATTGATAGGCATGGTAGATGGGGGGACATAAGGACCCAATATAGATGGAAGGTTTGATGGTCTCAGCTTTGGGATGTAGGGACCAAGGATGGTTTTGGAAGATGGATAAGACTGATTCTTACATTTAAATGGAGAGATATAAAGTGTGGAGGGGATATAAACATCTTTAGAGTGAGCTGCATGACCAAGGTTCTTCTTGTTTGAATTCATGTTTATATCAATAGGTGCATGAGTAGCTTTGATAGGAGCAATTTTGATAGGAGAAGCTGAAGCTTCAAGGGATTTATTTTTCTGCAAGGGATTTGGAGGAACTATGTTTTCTTAAGGTGGATATGGAGGAGCATGAAAAGGAGATGAAGGGATGCTTTGATCTTGACAAGGATCTTTAGATGGTGTACAAAGGGTACCTTTCTCTTGATTTTCAATAGGTTCATTAGAGATGGTGGAAAATATATCTTGATCTTGCTTGGGAGATGGATAATATATAGGAGATGTAAGAGCTCCTTCTAGGAAGAAATGTAAGGGGATGATAGAATCATCATGAGACTCTTGAGATGTGTGACTTTGGTCAACTATTGGATAAAGATGGATGGTGTCTTGGTCTTGATCATCACTGATATATGTTTCTTCACATTGTGGATTCTCCTCTAGACATGGAGACACTTCTAAGGATGAGGTAGGAGTTTTGATCTGCATATGGGATTCTTGACATGCTGATGGATAGTCATTTCGAATAGGCATGATAAGCGTTGAAGCACATGGAAGCCTTGGGTCGATGATCTTTGAAGAGTGAGAAGGACTTGCAGTTGTATGCAAATTAACTTGGATCTCTTTTAGAGGTAGTCCTTAAGGGTAGACACAGTCATCATTAGGTTCAATCCTTGATAGAGATGGGGAAGATTTAAGAGATGGAGGAACAGTGGAAGAAGTCGATGTGATATATGAACCATTGCTAGACAGGGATTCCTGATATTGACCATGCTTGAGATTAGCATCTTCACTAGATGATTCATTAGGATTTTCCACTTTGATTATGCCATCATCTATGAGATCTTGGATTTTATCTTTCAAATCCATGTAAGATGAATTTTTATGCTTGTTATGTCGATGATATGCACAATAGTTACTCAAGAAACTGAATCCACATGATGTGGCTGGAGGAAATGTGATGAGATTATGCTTAAGAAGTTCCTCCAATGTTGATTGATAAGATTGTCCCAAAGGAGTAAAGATTCTCTTTAAAGGATAAATAGATGCTTCTTGACTTACAAAATCCTTCTTTTGTGGATAGAAAAGGATTTCATCTATTTCTATCATAGTTTCCTCTACATGCTCTTGATCAAAGATATGATGGTCATAAAACTGGTCTTGATCAAAGTTGGGATTGTCATAAAATTGTTCTTGATCAAAGATGGGATTGTCATACCAAGATTTATCCATGTTGGAAGGAAGTTTGGAGATATAAGAATCATGATC
>MU224119.1:4811441-4822665 GCA_018584345.1 Thuja plicata
AGCCTGCATTTCTGCCCAAGTCCCGACGCTGGCGTCGGTCATCATCTTTATCTTGGACTCAATCTTCGAGCCCACAATCTCCTCACCCTGCATATACTTCATGGTGAGGGGGAGCTTTTCCAGGGCCCTCTCTATCTTAGACTTTGCCGCTGCCCTGGTCTCAGTTGTGGATGGCAACTCTGGACTTCCGGGAGGAGATGATGCAGATGCTTCAGACATGGTTGTAAAGTGAAGTCCGGACCTGCGAGACAAAGCGACCGTCATAACATATTTATCAAAATAAAACCAGAAACTCCGGGGTCCGGAGATCTTACCACCGCACCATTTTCTTTTCTAGAAAAGTTAGTTTTTGCATAAGTACCCAAAAAGCAAAACATAAACTCGGCATTCTCATTATATCTCTGGGTCTGGGAAAATTTGTCACGCTTGATGAAGACATGAGAGGGATGACGGAAAGGGACCTGAAACTTAGAGAAGTAACCGTTAGTAAAGGAGAATGTGGGAGTAGGTCCACGTGGACGGCACGTGCGCTAGCATTAAATGGATGGGATGGCACTGGCGACGGAGCCAACTGTTCAAACGCGCGAAAAAGGAAAGCCACTTGGCCGGAAGTAATTACGCGCATGGGAAATAAATAAGGCTCTGATAGCCTTGATGGAGGAGAGAGAAAACTGCCTGTTTGAAACCAGCCACGAGCCGAGCTTTAAACAAGTGGTTTTCTTCCTCGAAGCAAGCTTGAAGCGAAAAAACCAGCAGCAAGGGTGACTCGACCAGCTCGTTGAGCCACTCGGAAGGATATACATAGAGCCAAGGGGTATATACATAGGAAGGGAGGATATATACAAGGGTCACCTACAGAAATATACACATATATACATGAATATACATCAATGTACACGCGGGTGACTCCCGTGACAAAAACCAGACGAAGCCGAAACCAAAATACACAGCTATTTACAGCATATACATGATATCTACAAAATATTTACATACTATTTACAGGTATTTACAGATTACTCACAAACTACATCTGCACAGAAGGTGGACAACCTTCCGACAGAGCCAACCCACCAACGGGCGGCGGACTAGAGGCAAGAAAAGAACAGACGACAGAAACAAAACGAAACAAAACAAAAACAAACAAAAAACAAACCAGGCGAAAACAACAAAAACTAGAAAAGGAACACAAGACAGAGAGAAGGGAAGCAAAGGCACCAACCTGAAAATGCAGAAGGTGGAGGAAGGGATTACCGAGTGAACTCTGCAACACTTGAATCGTTAGTTCGCCAAGATCACCACCACGGAGCTCTCACGTACGTCAGAGAGCACAGAAGGGGTTTAAGCCTTGATTACTGCAAATTCTCTGCAAACTCTGTTAATCATTCTGAAAATGGTATATTTCGCTCTAAGTGCTCAAAGGTTTTAATCGTGGTAAATGTGAAAATGACAGGTAAGCTCTATTTATACCCAAGGTAAAAACAATCCTCCTCCTTCCGGAGTTTTAGGTTAGACAAAACACCCAGACTCCGGGCCTAGGGATTCCTTGCGATGATGTTCCTAAGACTTAGGAACATCATTGCAAACAATCCCGGAGTCCGGAATCAAACTTCCCACCAAAAGACAACCTCCGGGATCCAGGATTCCGGAGGGGAAAAATGACACACTCCGGGGAAGAAAACCCCGGAGAAAGAAAAGAAAAGAAAAGAAAGACAAGGCAAAGCCGCAACAAAAAAGGCAAAGCAAAGAAAGAAAAAAAAAAGGGGGGACCCAACATTTTGCACACAAAATGTAGGGACGGGGATGCAGGGCATAACACCACAATCATACATTCTTTCCTAAATTTGAAATTTCTCATCGATCCTCACATTGGCGCTTTCAATTAGTTTTCTCAATCTCAGATTGAAACATTTATATGCTTTAATCTTCGTAGAATAACCAAGAAATATTCCTTCATCACTTCTAGCATCAAACTTTCCTATCTCATCATCTCTCTTGATATAGAATTTAATACCAAATATTATGAAATATTTCACAGTAGGTGTATGATCAAACCATAATTCATAAGGGGTTTTATTTGTACCTTCTCTGATATGAATTATGTTTAGTGTGTACACAATAGTGCCAACTGCTTCTCTCCAATGAACATGTGATACATTTCCTTCCAGCAACATAGTCCTAGCAACATCTAATATAGTTCTGTTTCTTCACTCTGCTATCCCATTCTGTTGTGGACTTCTAGGAGATGAATTCTGTCTATGTATTCCATTTTCTTTACAATATGTGTTAAATAGTTCTAATGTAAATTCTCCTCCTCTGTTTGATCTTAGACATTTCATCTTTAAACCAGATTCATTCTCAACTTTTTCTTTGAATAACTTGAATTTGTCAAATGCCTCAGATTTCTCTCTCAAATATTTAGCTCACATCATTCTAGAAAAATCATCAGTAAAGAGTATAAAATACCTTTCACCATAGTATGATCTTGTTCTTGTAGGGCCACACAGATCTGTATGCCCTAGGTCTAACTTCCCTTTTACTAAATAGGCTTTTCTCTTGAAAGTACTTCTAGTTTGTTTCCCCATAACACATTCTCTACACATAGTGTTAGATGGCTTAAATTTTTTAGGTAGATCTCTTACTTCTTTTTTCATACTTGCCTTCACAATGTTGTCAAAATTAACATGACAAAATCTTATGTTCCATAACCATTTGTCATCAATATTTGCAATAAAACAAGTAGCTTCAGATGTGTTTAGTTCAAATACATTACCTCTAGATTTAGTACTAGATTCTATCAAGTCTCCTATTCTACTCTTGATAGAACATTTCCCATTGATGAAGTTCAATTGATAACCCTTGTCCACTAGCTGTCCAACACTCAACAAATTATGCTTAAGTCCATCAACAAGTAGTACATTGTCAGTGTTAGTCTTACCATCAAATGAGATGGATCCAACCCCAATAATAAGTTTAGGAGTATTGTCACCAAATCTAACAACACCACCATTGTGCTTCTTAAAACTCAAAAATTTATTTTTATCTCCAGTCATATGATGTGAACAACCACTATCTATGACCCATTCAGATTTCTTTTCAACTTGAGATACTAATGCTTTTTCCTCATGCATAGGTTCATCATCCTTAATAGAAATGAATTCAATTTCATCAAAGTTATCATCCTCATCATCAAATATTCCTTCACTAGCATAATAGCATTCCTTATCCTTTGAGAACTTAGACTTGAAAAACTTAGGTTCATTCTTTGGAATTCTTGTAGGACATCTACATGCAAAATGACCGATCTTATTACATGAAAAACATTTCAAAGGTAATTTGCATTCAAACTTACCCTTACCTCTCTTTTCTCTTTTGGCAATCAGTGCAGAAATTTCATCTAGATTCCTTTCTTCTTCCTATATATGTTCCCATTCATCAGCATAGGCTCCAAGTTCTTCTCTTAGATCATTACTCCTTGTGCTTGCATTTCCAGCTAAGGTCTTCTTGTTTTTGTGCACAGTTTCTTTGAATGCTGATTCAACTTTAGGTAAAGTGTCTCCCAATTTTGCGGCCTCAAATGTAGTTAGTTTTCCAATCAACATCTCTCTGGTGAAGTTTGGTGTCAACGGTATGATCTCCTCTATAGCCTGAACCTTGGTTCTGTATGCAAATATCAAAGATCTTAGTATCTTTGCAATTACTTGTTCTTCACTATAAGTTCCTCCAGAGTTCCTAATACCAGTCACCACCTCAGTAATTCTTTGTGCATATGCTCTGATGTTCTCATCTTCTCTCATCTTTAATGATTCCATCTTTGTCTTCCAGTTCTGTAACTTTTCTTTCTTTGTAAATCTGTCTTCAACATATAGTGCTTCTAGTCTTGTCCAAATTTCATGTGTAGAATCCAAGTCCTTTACTTGAGTGAATTCTCCTTCTGATAGAGCGTTGATTAGGGATTCCCTTGCAACCATATTACATGAAAATAGATTCTTTTCATCTTTAGTGGCCTTCTCTAATTCATCCCCAGTCGCTAAATTTTATTTCTTCTTTATGATCATCCTATAGTTGAGACCTAGACACATCAAATGTGTTCTCATCTTGTCCTGCCAACTATCAAAATTTTCAAAATCAAACTTCAAACTATCCTTCCTGTAGTAAGTCATCTTCAGGATCACCTCAAACTGTTAAACTTTCTCTCTGAGGACCAGTAGCTCTGATACCAATTGTTAGGAATAATAGTCCATAAGACAACTAAGAGGGGGGGTGAATTAGTTGTAGTATAGATTATTAAACTTTAAACTTTATTAACCATATCAGCAAATGCAAATAATAACACAGTAATAGACAACACCATAACAAAATATTTTTTCATGAGGAAACCCTATTAAAGGTAAAACCCTGGTGGGAATTAACACCCACAAATGATGTATTAAGAGTATAGTATCCCTGTTAAAAGATATTATCCATGTTAGGAGCTTGTTAAAACATTACAGTACACAGTCCCTATTAGGAGACAGACCCTATTAGGAGTCAAAGGAAAATAGTAGGCCCACTTCCAAGGCACACTGCCCAAAGAAGGTTAAATCCACCCTCAAGGATTTACAATCCGCATCAAGTGTATACATTAAATACACAATCTAGTGAACTATTCGATAGCAACTATATTTTCTTGATCAGTTCCAATGAAGTATCAACACTGCTCTCTATCCAACAGTCAAGCTTCGCAGCTTTGCAGCTTCACAAATCTCTTCTCTACTCTTTTCTCTACCACAATTTTCACAAATTAAAAGATAACTCATATATACCCTTTTACAATAACCCACTAGGTCGGCCAGTTAAGCTTTCCAAATACATAATTAACTAGGTCGGCCAATTAAGGCTTCCCATCATACAAATAATTACATAAGCCCTTGCTAAGAAATAGATGGTACCTATAACAAGTATACAATATTTAAAATTCATCACACATACTTTTAGATCTGCAATCCTCTCTCATAATTAATTTCTACATGTTACAAGTTTGAAGTCGGCTAGGAAATAGGTCTTCTCTAGAACACACGCCACAACTGACATCATCAGTACCCAAACAAAAATCAAACTCAACCCATTTCACTATCATATGTCGGCTCTCCATCAGTAAGCTCACATATTCTAAAACATCTTCCTATAAGATATACCTAAAACATAGAGACCTTCTCTGTCCAGAATCACAGTTGCAGTCCAGAAAAATAGTCTTCACCAAATGAGCTGTAACATCCACACAATGTAATATAAAGTCAAGCAACCTTAGGAGTAAGTTTAGAACACAACCTTCTACATAAATCCAACTTTGATCCTTCTGAATCATCTGTACAGTGTCCGTGCACTCGTTCTAGTTAAGTAGTTAGTCTGTCTTCTCCATAGAAATATATGTTGATATCAGTGAGAAAACATGAATATCAACAGAATGATCAGTAACCAAAACTGATATCATCCAACACTTGGTAGTATGATTACAGGGCTATGCATGATTGTGTCAAGAATGTGTCTTCTATTGAGAAGGATAATAGGAAGTTGTCACTAATGCCTTTGTAGAATGAAGGACTTGGTAGGAGGAACCTAAGCTTAGGGAGGTGAGTTGAGTTGAAGAATTCTGAAAAGGTTAGAGATCAGTATGCAAAAAAAACCTATGGATTGTCAAGAAATGGCTTGAGAAGGTAGAGAAAGCATAAGTGGCTCCAAAGTAAGAGTGTTGAAAACTTGAAGGACATGTATGTGAAGAACCAGTTTAGGATTTATGTGTTGAATCCCGTAAGATGTTCTTCCAGCCTTTAAGAAAATATTTTCGCACCTGGAGTGTCTAATGCAAGAGCATCCTAGGGTAGATGGAAATCCTACATGTTGAATTTCTTTTGTTGGAGAACTCAATTGGTGAACTATTTCTCAGTTGTAGTATTGGCCAAGGGGCTCGGTCGCTGAAGGGGCTTGGCCATTGGAGGGCTCGGTTGCTGGAGGGTTTGAAAAACTTATGTTTCTCAACATGTGTTATGGCTTGATAATGCTTGAGGGAGCTTGGTCACTACTGTTTCTTGACAATACTTGAGGGAGCTTAGTCACTACTGTTGCTCATAAATGCTATAGGGAGCTTGATCACTATTGTTGCTCAGCAATGCTTCGAAGTTTTCTTTGGTTCTTGGTAGTGTGGCTGACCGACTTGTGTTCTTTCAGATTTGGGAGGCCAACTTGCGATATTTAATTTGTAACTCTCATTTAGGAATGCGTGTGGACCTATTTGGTCCTTGGATCTTTATCCTATGTGCATTGAATATTTTTTTGTAGGCCGAATTATGGCTTGGATATGTATTAATGTAAGGGTTTATATGCAACATGTTGACTTATGGTTTTTCTTGTATTTAAGGAGGTTTAGGGTAGAGTGTTGGGATAGATTAGAGGTAGTTCAAGTGGTTGAAGTTAGAATATGGAGTTGGGAGTTTGTGAGTAGAGCTAGTGGTTGAGGTTTAGAAACAATAGATTTCTTGGAGGCCTGTGTGCCCAAGTTTAGATCTTGTTGATTGTTTCTACCATATTATTGTGACCTATTGTTGCAGATCTGGCTAGGTAGGGTTTGGTTTGAGTTGGATCTTAAGGGATCTTAAAAAACTATTATTTTCCAAATTAGTGTTGTAATTGTTTGTAATTGGACGTAACCTAGAAGGCCTTACAACTGGACATGTTGCAATAAATTGAATGTTGATTCATATTTATTATTTTTGTGTGTTTTCGCTGTGTTTCTTTGGATGCATTAGGGTTTGGACTATCCATTCTTGGATCCTCCATTATTTGTCTGCATCAATTTTAGACTTGCATATTTTGTGTTTTTATCATTAAATCGATATTAAAATTTATTTCTAACATTTTTTTTCTCTTTCCAGCTCTCACATTTCTACAGTTTTAAGTTATACTTTTAATCTCCTCTATTCATAACATATCAAAAGCTTCTTATAAATTTAATGAATTATATCTTTTTATCTATTGTTTATTCATACTACTTATATTTCATTCTATGGTATCTTATTAGAATTCAATAAACAAATAGATACGACTAATTAGGATTATTAATCTGTTTCTCGTTAATAATCTGGAGTATACTTGTTGTTTCTTAATTTATTAGTCAGATGTTTTCTTTTTAAGTTTTTATTCACCATTCCTTTCACTACCCTTAATCTCACTTTAGTTTCCCTTGGTTGCAGACCTTGCACAACATTCGTATTTATAATTAGCACAGGATTTAATCTTGTCTTTATTTTCCTCTTTGATTTCCTTCAACACAACTCCATCGCAACTTTTTTTTAGTCTTACTTCTGCGCAACATCTACCCTTCATTCTGCAACTCTCGTTCTTTTCTCCAACATCTCCCCTCCTCCTCACTGCTATTGTGCAACTCTTCAAGATGCTCCTCTCACTTCTCTTGCACAACATATTAAGTCTTTCTCCCCATGCACTACTTCCTTCTGTCTTTTTTATTGGTTTGAGTTTTGGCAGCTTCATGCCTTTTTGCACGGTGTAACTACCTTCAGCCCAGTCTATTATTCCCCACATTTTTCTTTCAAACATTATTACAGTTGTAGATTATTATTATTACATACTTCTGGATCATGCAGGTTTCTTATAGCTCTATTATTAGTCCAATTATTAATCATTAGATTCTTTTTTTATATTCAACAAAATTTATTCTATCCTTTTTAACAAAAAAAAATTTAAACTGTAAAACAAAATTTTCACTTAATATTTTTTAATATAATCTTAACCCATTTCACATTTTAAAAAATATAAAACTTTTTCAATTACCATTTTTATATATAATTGCAATAAAAATTTGTTCTCTACTTTAAACAAAATTGTTAAATATTTTTTAATTTTTAATTTTCTTGCATATTAACCGGTAACATTTGCGTTAAATTCCACTTTTGGGTTTATTTTAAATTATAATTTCTTGTATTCTAGTGATTTTGTCGCACTATGTCAACTTTAATTACAGAAATAAAATTGACAAATTCTAATTACCATGCTTGGAAGACTCATATAACATTTATTTTTCATTTCAAATATATTCTTGATATTGCTACTAGTGCAACTTCTCTTCCCTCGGCTACTGCTTCTAAGACTGATATTGATGCATGGAATACTAAAAATGATGAGGCTTTAGGCCTAATCAACCTTTCATTAAACCCAAAATTGTATGTTTTAATTTCTCATTGTACTCATGCCCATGCAGCTTGGGATATTCTCAAAAATATCTACAATAGTGCAAATAAATCTAGAAAGATTCAACTCCAAGATCAATTCGAGGATATCAGGTATAATGATTTCAAAACTATGGATAATTTTTTACTTAAGTTTGATTCTATTCAAAGTCAATTAACTGGTTTAGGAGTAAATTTAACTAATATTTGTTTAATTCATATTTATTTGAAAAAATATCTTCCTAGACAATTCCAACAATTTATTACTAATATTCATTCTCAATTAGCTATTCCTACTTTAGCAGCTCAATTACATTATGCTATCTTTCAAACTCTATTACGTCAAGAAGAAGCTAAGATAATTCAATTTGGCACACTCAAAATTAATGAACATGCTTTCATGTCTATATTGCATAACAATAATTGTAATTCTAATAACAATTAAAGATCAAATAATAATAGTCATTCTAATAATCACAATCTCAACATCATAATAATAATTCTAGGCCCACGTACAATAATAAGAATAGTTATAATAATGGTTATCATAATAATCATAATAATAGACCCCATTGTACTTATTATGGGAAAGATGGTCATGTATCTAACAATTGTTTTAAGAAACAAAATCCTGAGAAGCCTTTTATTCCTAATAATCAAACTAATCAAAAGTCTCATAATAATAACTCTTGTCAAGATTTTGTTGTGCATTATGGGATGTCTAATCCTTACTATGATAATTATACTATTTGGAATGAACCATATGATGATGGCTATTCTTGGGATAACCCCCTAGATTATTATCTTCCTAAAGAAACAACCTTAATACAAAGAAATAATATTTTCTCTCCATGTGATGCATTCAAGCTTGATGATTCTTCTTATGTTTATTCCCCTTTTGATGATACTTTAGAACAAGAAGAGGAAATTATTTCTACTTTTCTTAATGTTACTTTTCCTTATTTTGACTCTCCTAGTGGAGATGTGTGTATTGCTCAAGATGATTTTCATGATTTCTCCAAAGTTCAAGATTCTGAATGTAGTACTAATCCTATGGTTGTTGTGGAGGACAATAATAATGACTATGATAATGATGAAAATAATGATGATGATTATACTAGCTCTACTCCTCTTGATGATGAATCCATTACAAATTTTATTTATGCAACTGATGATTGCATTATTGATTCCTTTGATGATTCACAATCTGATTTTTCTTTAAAAGGTTTTTCCTGATTCAGATCTAGGAGGAGATCCTAATGATGGGAGATCTACTAGTGGTTATTGCCTTATTACAGGATCAGGTTCTATTTATTGGAGAAGTAAATATGACCAATCTCTGTCTCTATGTTCTACTAGATATGAATATGAAGAATGTACACATGTATCTAAAGAAGCTCTCAGAAATCAAAGACTACTTGAAGATTTGGGCTCTCCTCAAAAAGAACCTACACCTTTATATTATAATAATCAAAGTGATACTTCCTTAGCAAAGAATCAATTCATAAAAGAACAATTTGAAGTGATATAAGAATCCCTCATCTATTGCAAGGGAAATGTGATGAAATATAACTGATTGAATGTTTGATAATATTAAGTTGAAGATAATGCAAGAAATTAAATCAGTTAATGGTTTGTATTGTCATTGATGTCAACTTGATATAATCTGTACGGTCATGTACATAATGCCAAAGACTTCAGAGAATGAATGGAACAAAGGTTATGCTTTCAGAAATGCATAAAAGTCAAATATTCACTAAGTGACAGAAAACACCGATGGAGTGCACACCATCGGTAAATCCCAAGAAGAAAAGTCACAGTGATGCTTGACGAGCAAAAGACAATGTTTCCCGATGAAGAAAAATTACAAGAGGCCCGACGAGCTAAAAAAAAAGTTACCTAACAAGTAAAATCCAATGATGCCTGATGGACAGAGATCCTGGAGCTAACTGGAGTCACACCGATGGAACTAGCAGTTGTAACCGACGACTAACTGAAGAGTTGACCGACAGAACAGAGAGTTCAGAAAATGACAAAATATCTAGTTGGCAAGAGCTAAAGATAAACTTAATTGGTTGTTTTCATTATTTTATTTGACCAGAGTTAAGTGATTGATTTAAAGAAGATTTGTACAGTTGGAAAGAAGATAACTATGAGATAAATCAAGATTTATGCTTTAAATCAGATTGGTTGGATTGTTTTTTATGCCAAGAATCAAGAATCAAGAAATGGTGAATATCATGTCTATCTAAGAGACAAGCTTAATTTATTTCCAATGGACATTCACAGAAAAGGGATTAAGGGGAGTGAATGAAAAGAAGACGCTAAAGAGAAACTGATGAAGGATAACTTCATACAGTCCTGATCAATCGAGCTAAGGGATAGCTAAAAAATTATGTAGACACCGAGAAACAGTGAGCATAGCATCACAGAGTAGAAAGTGTGGAGCACAAAGAATTGAATTGATATATTGATCAGAGAGGTAATGTACTTAAATAGATTTGAAAATCTACAATTCAAGTTGCATTAGAAATAGGTCATTTTGTTTCAGTTTAACCATTGAAGCATCAAGTCTCTTAACAGAGTAGGACTTAACAGTCTTCTATATATTGAGGTACATCCCAAGGAGTGCCAAAAAGGTTGATTCATGAAAGTAGCACTAGATTTTCCTAAAGCCTATTGAAAGTCTAAGAAAGAGGTTTATTCAAGGATGGTAGAAAATTGAGTTTCCCGATACTAAGTGACAACCTATATGTATTAAATCCTCTAACAAGGTCACACCTAACAGTGTGTTTGTAACCTTGTTGGCCCACTTATAGTGCCCCAATTTAAAAATTTCAAAACTCAGCCACTATCTTGTTATTATTGATGAAAATGTGGGATTTTCATGGTGGTTGATTCTTATCCTTGAAAAGATCATGCTTATAAAGATGAAAAGTGGAAGCATAAATCTTTGAACCCCTTTGAACATGGTTCAAACTTGTTCAAAGTGGTTCGAGGGTGTT
>MU224119.1:4831386-4845212 GCA_018584345.1 Thuja plicata
TAGGCTAGAAGGAGTGAGAATACTACTTGCTTATGCTACATACAAAGGATTCAAAGTATATCAAATGGATGTCAAGTCAACATTCCTAAATGGAATACTTGAAGAAGAGGTATACATTGAGCAACCAAAAGGGTTTGTAGATCCAGGTAAGAGGAACATGGTATGTAGACTTCGCAAAGCCTTGTAGGGATTAAAATAAGCTCTTATAGCCTAGTATAAACAACTTCATTCCTATCTAATAAGTATTGGATTCATAAGGACTAGTGAAAACAACAATCTTTATTTGAAAGAAGATACTGATGCTAACACTTTGATTGCTGAAATATTTGTTGATGAAATCATATTTGGAGGCAATGATATGCTATGCAAATCATTTGCTGATGAGATGAGCAAAGAATTTGAGATGTCTATTTTTGGAAAGATCAAGTTCTTTCTTGGTCTACAGATCATTCAACGAAATGAAGGTATTTTCATTACACAGTCCAAGTACATCAAAGAGGTCCTGAAAATATTCAAGATGGAAGAATCCAAACTAGTTAGAACACCGATGGCTACTGGAAGTAAGTTGAAAAAGGAGGACAAGACAATAGAGGTAAATCAGACTTTGTATAGATCAATGATTGGAAAAATCATGTATGTTGTACACACTAGACCATATATTGCACATGCAGTAGGAATTGTTTCTAGATTTTATGCTAACCCCAGGGAATCACATATGATTACTATGAAAAGAATCCTAAGATATCTAAAGAAAACTAAGGAATTCAGCTTATGGTATAGAAGAGAACGAAAATTTGAACTAAAGGTGTTTAGTGATGCTGATTGAACTGGAAATCTTGATGACTGAAATAGCACAACTGGAGGAGAATTCTTTATGGGTGATAGACTTGTCACATGGATTAGTAAGAAGAAAGGATGCATCTCTTAGTCTACTACAGAAGTAGAGTATGTTTCTGTTGCTATAAATTTCTCAAATATTGCATGGATCAAACAGCCACTGGAAGGCATGCATATGAAAATATTAGAACCAATGGTTATCTATTGTGATAACACTAGTGCAATAAACATTTCCAAGAATCTAGTCGTGCATGCAAAGACTAAACACATTTCAATGAAGTATCTATTATGCCCTGCATCCTCGTCCCTACAGTTTGTGTGCAAAATGTTGGGTCCCCCTTTTTTGTTTTCTACTTTTGGCTCTTTCCTTGTCTTTTGCCTTTGTTTCTTTGTTTTCCTACTTTGGGTTTTCTTTCTGTAGTGTTGGTTTTGCTTTGTGTTTTTTGTCCTTCATGTCTTTGGGACCCGGTCCTAGAGTTGGTTGTTTCTTTTCCAGGAGCTGGACCCCAGACTCTGGGATTCTCTGCCATGATGTCTTCTTTTCGCAAGAAGGTATGGTCACACGGAATCCCCGGGCCCAGAGTTCGGAGGTCTGCTTGTTCTGGAGTTTGTGGAAGGAAAGGTAACTTTCTTTTCAGCTCAGGTATAAATAGGAATCAACTGTCATTTTCACAGTTACCGTGATAAAAACACTTAAGCGATTTTAGAGTGATTTGAGGGAGATTTAAGTGCAAGTTATTCGGAGCCGTTCTGAGCAATTGCCAGTTGTTTTCAGTGCTAGTTGGCGATCATTTGGAGGTGGAAGCTGTTATAGAGTGTCCAAAGCCTTTCCTTCCTTGCACTTCTTTGGGTTTCAGGTTGGTGTCTCTGTTTCCTCTTTCATTTTTCTACTTTTTTTTCATTGTTTTTGTTTGCATTTCTACTGTCTTGTTTCCATTTTTTCTCTATGTCCTCGTCATCTGGTTCGCCACCCGTTGGTGGGTCGACTCTACTAGAGGGTTGTCCACCCTTTGTGTAGGTGTAGGATAATGTAGATATTGTGTTTGTTGTACATTTTCTGCGCGGTTTTGTTAGGGTAGCTCCTCTACGTCTGTTGTTGATATGTATATTTAGTGTATATTAGTGTATATCCTTCCATTTTCATGTATATACCTTTCAGCTCTACTATAAATATGATGTATATTTTTTGTGTGTTCATCCAGTCTCGCGTCAAGCTTGTCTTGCTTCATCTATTTTTCATTCAATTTTGCGAGCTTGTTCCAGGCAGAATACCACCTGGTTGAAACTCAGCTCTCAGCTGGTTTCAACCAGGTAGTTTTCTCTCTCCTCAGTCATGTCAGCCTATGTTTCATTTATGTCCCACATATGTATTCAAAACTATCCAAGTGGCCTCCACTTTTTTCATATTCAGATAGTTGGCGCCACCATCGCCATAACTCCCATTTATTATATAGCCACGTGACGTCCATGTGGGCCTGATGGCTCACTTTTTGCTCACAACTTCCAGCGGTTAGTTTTCTGGACCCAGGGTCTTTTGTCATCACCAACCCACATCTTACTTTCATAAAGTATGCTGAAACCTATGGGCCCAGATAAGGGATAATTTTCTAAGTTTTAATTATATATATACTTTTTGAGATTTTTGAACCTAAACTAACTTTTCAAGAAAAGGACGTGCCTCGGTGGAAAGATCTTTGGATCCTGGAATATTTTTATCTATGAATTCTAATGGTCACCTTTCCTTATAGGTTTTCAGAACAACATACCTTCATAATGTTTGAGGCTTCTGCATCTTCACCACTTGGAAGTCTCGAACTTCCTTCCATGGCAGTCACCAGGGCAACCATCAGATCTAAAATGGAGAGGGCCTTAGAAAAATTGTCTCTCAACATGAAGTACCTAAGGGATAACACCATCATGGGATCAAAGATTGAGTCCCAAGTTCAACTAATTACCGACACCAGCATCAGAATGTGGGTCGAGATGCAGGCCCTGTTAAAAATAATGTTCATTCAACAATAGTCCGGGGATCCACTGGCGATCAGCTTTGGGGATTCCAGGATTCTAAAGGCCACCTATTTCCCATGCTTAGTGCAGGCCTCGAAGCTCATTCTCACGCTTTCAATACATTACAACTCTTCCATCTGGGCCATCATGCTCGCAGCCCCAGTCCCAACACGATATCCCACCCCCATGGTGTCCCTTGATGCCACTAATTTTCGGGTAGGATTGGGGATTCCTTAGTTTGACAACCCACCTGTCATTACCAGAGCTAATGCCTTAGTGCAATTTCAGTAGTTGGAGGTCGCAACCTGACAAGATATGAACAACCATTGGCTCAAGAGTCTGAAGAGGGACCCCAAGAAAATGAAACTAGAGATCCCCCGGTCTGAATTTAAAGAAAGTATCCAGATGGGGATGATAGCATTATACCGGATCTTTGAGCAACCCCATGCCTGGGAGTTCACAGGGTGGATGTACTACTTTTTTCTCAGCATCACCATCGGTGGGGAATACTTTGATTGGGCCGCCATCATTTCGAACCATGTAGATTATCAGTTCCTACAGGTGGCCCAAAAGCACAAATTCTATATGACTTCTTATGTTCTCTAGGCCTTAGCGCAATAATGACCTTCCACCAACAGGCTACTCACATCAGGAGTACTTGGGATCGGCCCAGGTCAGAAGGCTCCCTGGGATTATTTCTCACAAATTCAATGGGAGACTAGTTTCCCCAGTTTCTGCCAAGTGAACGATGTTTTTGTCTACTTCAACCTGCTCACGCCTACCTGGGATGTAGGGTACCACCTCTCCAAGGAGGTGATGGATTTGGTTAGAAGTTATGGCCATTATTACATCCAATTACAGCAACACACTTACATAAGGGTAAGTGGCTTCTTCGGGAAGCCTTACTTGTTGCCCAAACATTGTGGGAACAAGATAATTCTCTTGGATTACTGCAGACAAATGTTGGAGTTGCACGCCTTGTACGCTTTGAAGAAGGTGATGAATGTTCCATTCCCAAACACTTGTGGGAATTACTCATGTACTTTGGCCACAGCCAAGGAGGAAGGAAATGAGCTCAAGAGCCTAAACTTGGCAGAATTTTATCTAGCACGGAAGAACTTTGATCCCCTTGGAAAAATTACATTGGCACTTCCCCGGGCATCAGAGCCCCTCCAATATCACATGGAGGACTTCTGGGAAGATTTTCAAGATGATTTTGAAGTCTGTAGCTGGCATTATGTCCGGATGACTATGGGGATGATGGAAAGGTTGAAGCTCTGGAAATTTCCAGATGACTTCTCAGACGCCGGACCCACAATAGATCCCTAGTACAAGGCAAAGGGGATTAATCAGTTGGCTCTCCCATCGGTAGAATGGAATTCCTAGGAGGGGCCTACCATTAAGGAAGTCACTCACAATGTGGTTGAGCACAACCATGAATACTTTAAGAGAGTATGCCCCAGGAGTACCCGCAGGGCCGCCCCAACAATACAAAGGCTGACTTCTGGGGCCAGAACCTCCTCCGGGGCCGAAACCTCTTCACAAGGAGGGGATAAAGGAAAAGAAATAATGGGAACTACAACCCCATAGGAGACCCCCATAAAGGAGCAATTGAAACAATCACTGGTGACCTCCCATCAGATGAAGGATAGAATAATCACATGGTTGACCACTCTAGTGCTCATGACCGGACCTATCCATCCTCCCTCTTCCCCTTCACTAGCAGCACTAATGGTCAGAGCAACAAGAATGGATGTAGAAGAGGAGTAGGTGGTCCTAAGGGATGTGGGGCCTCCTTTGGTTACCCAATGGAAGAAAAGGCTTAATCCAAAGCAAAAGGCAGAACTGGAGCTCGGGATGCCGCAAATCCCACAAGTAGAAATCCTTTCTTCTGACTCCCCGGAGCCAGAGAAAGAACCAGAGCCCACTCATGTCCCAGAAAATCCTCCCCCTTAAGATGAATTTGATGATGTATTGAGGGCTGATGAATTTGGGAATTTGCAGTGAGATATCACACAGCCAGAGGAGGAAATCCCAGAGCAGGAGGAAGCTCCAGAACAGGAACCTGCGCAGGAGCAGGACGAACAAATAGAAGAAGAAATTGGAGTGGAGCAAGAGATGGTATTTGAAGTACTAAAAATACAGGATATGGGAGTATCAGGCCAATAGAAGTAAAGTGAACAAATGACATCGGTTGGGGAAACCAGACCCACGGGAACAACCGTGACCCCAACTGCCATTTTCCAAATGTCACTCCTGAAGGTAATATTTGGGGAGGTAATCACTGCGGCCCAAACATTGAATCTTTTATCATTGCCTTCCCCACTACTAGAAGATGTATCTATAGAGGAAGACACCCTAGCAATAGAGGCTGAGGAAAAACAACAATATGAAGAAGAAGAGAAACCTGGGGGAACCGATGAGGACCCAAATATTACTGAAGATATAGACAGAGCGAAGGACACAAGTATCACCAGAGAAAATGTTTCCATTGAGACAAAATATATAGGGAAAGAGCTAAACAAGGCTCATAATATTAAGGAGGCACAAGAGGATATCGGGGAGAAGTCATAGGAACAAATTTTGGCTGCAAAGCCACCCCGACCGCCATAGTGGTTGATGGAATCTCAAAAGAGAAAGGCCCCATCAACACCCAGAGCCCATCTTTCTTTGGTGGAGATGATGGCCCAGGCGTAGAATCTGCCTAAGCTTAAGAAAGCCTAGATGATTCACACTCTTAGAACTAAGAAACAATCACAGTTATAATGTCACAAAAGTATCACTAGGGAAGAGAGGGAAATAGGGTGAATTGGACCTATTGAAAGAAGCAGCCAAGGCAGTAGAGGCTCGCTACAAAAAAGAAGCCCAAAAGTTCAAGGCAGAATAGGAGAAAAATGCAAACCTCATAGGGTTGCTGACTGAGCTGGCTTGGCCTATTAGCATTATTCCTCCAAGGGCCTCTACTTTAGATGTACCACTTCTGTAGAGTGATATAGACTCATTACAAGCGATGAAGAAAAAGGCCCAAGTGGTTGATGAATGGGTTGCCTTGCAGTTGGTAAATGTTCAGCATTTCTTGGTGTCCACACTCCCAGATTTATATGCAGCCCGCCACATATTACATCAGGCTAAAACCACCATCAGCATATTGGAGGGGGACATCGAGAATTATGAGGCATGGAGGGTTGAGTTAGAAGAACTCATCAGCCTTAGAGAGGAGATTGTCTCCGAGTCCAGAATTCTAGTAGAGGAGTCATTTGATTGTGTGAGGACCCAACACTCTAGACATGACCTCACATTGGGGGTAATCAAGAAACTAGTGAGGACTCTGTGGGATAAGATCAATGCAATACAATATTCTTTCAATTTATACAAGTCTTTTGTTTTGAAGGTCTCTGGAGCTGATCCGTTCAACACCGACACATGCACGCCAAAGGAATATGTTTTGGGAAAGTTTGATGAGTTAATAGAATCAAGGTATCAATCCTTGGAGGGGATAGATGGAGCTGAAATGACATGAATAAATTTCATGATACTCAGTGGTCACGATGCGGCAAAGATTGCCGATGAATATAAGGGAAATGTTCCAGACCTAGGAGAACAGATCGAGGTGGCCAAGTACTGGTGGGTTGGCCTTAAGGACATCAATGAAGATGGAATTTCCCATCTCCTCTAGACCTTCAATGACAGTAAGCAATAATAGAGATTCTCTAGGGGATAAAGAAAACCTAAGTGTTTTGTATTCTTTATTCCTTTGGAAGGCAAGTTCCCGGATCCCAGAATTCCAGATCCTACATTTTGTATTGTTTTAGTGACCCGTGTCCTGGTTCCCAAGGCTGATCAGTCACTTTCAAAGTAGTTAATAAAGGTTTTCAGAAGGTGGATAGCTACATCAAGGCACGTCGGATCGACAAGAGGTTTTCTGATAGATGGTCTCCCAAGGTGCCGCTTCAATGTTACACCTAGCACATCAGAGACAGGGCACCACTTTTCCCATTTATGAGGCATGTAGCCTGGATCCCCAGGGATCAGATTTCTTCTTTATCCTTCTTGGCTCTCTTCTCGAGGCTAATTCTTCCACTCCACCTCTCTTGTCTTATTCTTCTGATATGTCAGGCCTATTCTATCTCTAGGTCTTTTGTAAAGTGGCGCAAGTAGTACCGGCCACCAGATAATGTATTTTATTGTACAACATAACATAAGTTAGGGTTAGGGTTAGATGTGTATGTGTATAAATAATAAGTCTGACCTCATTCCAAGGGTTAGAGAAATTGATGATTTTGCAGTCCATAGTAATTGAAAAATAGTTTTTTTTTCATTTCTCAGTTGTAGAGCTCAATGCTCCATAGTTTCTAATTTTTTCAGTAGTTAGATGCTCCCTTGGAGCCACCATTGTACCACACACCAGTGCTTTCTGGAAAAAATGTTAATGAAGAAGGAAGAATTCTATCAATGAAGTTGTTGGCATTCTATCTTCTGGGTTAACGGTATTTTATGCTTTGTGTTCTTCATGTCCTTTGCTCTAACACTTAAAGTAGATTAACGACCCCCTTTCCTTTGCTATTGATGAAGTATGAATTGATGGTTGTATGTTTCTTCGGTATTTAGTGTAGTATGTTAGAGCATTATTGATATTTAGAATGTTTTGCATAACTTTAGGTAGATGAAATATCCCTAACTCTGCAGGATCTTTTTTAGTTTATTTGTTAAGTGTAAGTGTGCTTGGAGAAACCTCACCTACTTGAATCCCCGGAGAGAATGAGTTGAAGATAACCAGCTATCCCCCTTGAAAATAGTCACATTTCCCAATTGAGCCCCACACCATCGAGACCTGACTCTCACATGCTTGGAGGCCTAGGAAATTTCATTTCCCCAGACAACCTTTATAGGCAAAGTTTTCCGGTACCCGGTGACAACTTACCTCTATTGGCGGACCCGGTCACAAGAGTCCCGTCAATAGAAACTGACACTAGAAGGAGGGCATGAACTTGTCTCCCTCTCAAGATTCTGATTTTACACCTCCTGAGGGTTCCCCAAGCCATATTTTTAGGAGTCAAGCCTTCAGTGGGATTGGGTCTTTCTCCCCAGTGAGATTTGAAAGAATCCTTAGATCAGGCCCTAACCCCGGAAGTTTTGTCAAAATTGAACCTCCTGCTCGAAAGAAATGGACCCCAAAAACCACACCAGCCACTATTGCGTAGGGGTCTAGTGTACCACAAAATATCCAAACTTCCTAGACAATCCCAAGAACCAGCGTTTAACCTACTCAAAATTTAGCTCCCCAAATGGCTGCTTATTTCAGAAATATCGGGTCCCCTATGGGAAATTTTCTGGGCACAACCAATGATTTTCCCTCGCACCTAGAAAATATCTGCCCATGATACAAGCACCTAGGCTCACAAACTGTAGAGGGACACTTGCAGGCATATAAAGATGCCATGAACCGACACTGGATCTGACATGAAGATGTTGTGACCCTGATGTTTCCCCTGTCCCTGGGACAGGGTGAACTAAATTGGTACCTTAACCTTCTCGCCAACTCCATCAATAGTTGGCAGGACATGGAGGACACTTTCTTGGCCGCCTTTGGTGTACATGTGGACCTAGATTGGTCCCACAACCAGTTCATTTCCATCAGAAAGGAATCAAATGAACCCCTTGCAACATTCAATCACTGGTTCCAGCACGCCCTGAAGCGGTGCACGGGTCCTTTCATCCCATTCCCAGAAGTAACCATATAGATCTATCTCAATGCAATGGACCCCTTTGTTTCCACTCTCCTTTGGAGAACAACTGCCGTGCATGACTGGGATACTTTGGTGAAAGTTTACAACCTAGCCTTAGAACTATCCCGTGGCCTCAACAAATTCCGAAGCAGGATTGGGCAGAATACGCCATTCAACACAATTTCTGGCGGAACTGCATACCCTGGGGGATATAACCCCAATCTGACAATGGGTTCCCCCACAATGGAAATGAATCCCCCACTATCGCCAATTGACCAACAGGCCTGGTATGTATACCCATTGCAAACTTAGGCAATACCGGGTCTGGAATCGTTCCCTTAGAACCAACTGCAGCCAAACCAACAACAACAGACACAACCACCTGGAGTGCCCTTCTTTCAATAACCCGTGGCTGGAGGATTTCCGCCCTTGACTCTGGAAAATACTGCTTCCTTCCCAGGGAACCAACAAAAACAACTATCACATTGTGACACAAATACTCAGCTGACCGTTGAGGTTGAATCCCTCTGAAAAATGTTGTCCACCTTGACTATGGACATGGGTCAACTGAAAGTAGGGTCTTATGCACTCTAGAACTCCAATTCCCAAAGAGGGAATATTTTCTCTGGCCAACGAAATAACAACGTCGAAGGAAGAAACTTCAACAATGGGCCTCGGCCCAACCAACAACAATGGAACAATAATGCAAACACTGGAGGTTTGCCTCCAAACCAAAATGCCAATCAAAGTGGTGTTGGACCATCCCATTTCACACCAGTCACAGACTTCTAGCCCATGACCAATTGGTGTAGGTTGCATGACATAGGCTCCCACAATGAGGTAAACTATGCCAAGCTAGAGAAGGTCATCATGATTTTTCAGCTGGACATGCAACAATCGCATGACACTACTCCCCCAGAGCCTCCTATACAAGAGCCAACTCACGGTGCCTCCACCTATGAGACTGTCTTCTTCGGATCTTCCAGAGAAGATGAAGAAGAATCTGAACTACAGGGATTCTTTGATGAATCGATTTCGGCCTTTGAGGCCAATGCCTTCACCAACCCATGGGATCCTTACAACACTCAGAGCTAGGCTGGTAAAGGACCAGCTTACACACTGACACCTCCTACCAAGGACACTCCTCCCTAGGACAATACAACTGATCGACCTGTCCCTCTAAAAGGTTCTAGATTTAACAAAGAAAAAGACCTGACTGAGGGAAGCCACCAATACCCAGGAGGAAGGTTTGACATCACAAGGGTGTTAGAAAAAACCACTACCTCCATGACCTTGATGGAGGTTTTGCTAAACTATCCCTAGTAGAAGAAGTCTCTTCTGAAACTCTTAGGAAAAATGGAAGTTGTTAGCCACCCACCCAAGACTGTCTCTTTTGAAGATGCCAATGCGACTGTCTTCTAGGGGAATAATGAAGATCCTCCATTCCTACTAGGCCTGAACATACAAGGCAAAAACATATACAACTGCCTAGTAGATTCTAGGGCTTCGGGCAACATCATCCCCCTATCCATATGCCAGAAGCTCATATTCTGACCCACCCCATCTAATGGCACAGTAATTCAACTGGATAAAACTACTGTGAAAATGGTGGGAGAATTAAAAAATGTCTAGATACAGCTCATATAGGACCCTAGAATAGCCAGTATAATCGATATCCAAGTGGTGGATATCCCAGAAACTTATGGGATGTTGTTAAGTTGGAACTAGTCTAAGTCATTGAATGGATACTTTTCAACTGCCTTCTCCCACTTATGGCTCCCTTGGGAAGGAGAATCAAACAAAATATGGGTTGAAAGTGAACCCTAGATGAAGTGAGCCCTTACTAAAGTTGGGAGGGTTAATGAGGTCTTATTCTATGAGACTTCCCCCGGGGTGTACCAACCCTTTGAAATCCTAACGTTTGATTTCACCCCGGGAGAAGATCCCATAGTTCTACAGAGAACCCAAGACCTGGGTTAACTCCCAAGGTGCCACAGTGACCCCCGCTACATTCTTGTCTGACTAATGGTGTCGGGTACACTATCAGAAACATTCAGAGCTAGAGTGTGAACCTTTCCTTTTTGTCACTACCCGACACATTGACGCCTTCTGGAACAAAGAACATACAACTAATTCCCTGGAGACTAGTATTCCTACTGGAAGCACTTCTTCAGTGCCATCTCCCTGGAAATCTCAATCCCAAACCCCTCTAGAAGTGAACCTCACCCATGCGCCACCAGTGTGGGAAGAAACTCCTCCCAAGTCCCCCAAAGATAATCCAAAAGATGCTCTATCTCCCTAGCTCCAGACTGCAAATGATGACCTGTGGACCCTTAAGTTTGACGAGTCCTGATCCAAACAAGGCTGTGGGACCGGAATATAATTAATCAACCCATAAGGGAAATCCTTCCTCGCATCCTATAGGCTGTAGTTCAACTGCACAAACAATGTTACAGAGTATGAGGCTTTGGTCCTTGGACTTCTATTTGCATTAAGGAAAGGAATCACCCGCCTCCGGGCTCTGGGTGATTTGGAGTTGATTATCAAACAGGTCTGGGGTCAATACACATGTCATGATAAGAGGCTGGCCGCATATCGCAATCAAGTATGGAGCCTTATTGAAGATTTTGATGCCTTTGGCATTGATCTTATTCCCCAATGATGAAATAATGTCCCGGATGCCCTCGTTGTTTCTGCCAGCACACTCGAGCCCATAGCTGGCTCACAACTCTGGAGATTTTCTGTTGAGATTATCCCCACCCCATCCATTCTAGATAATGTCACCCACTTTTAGGTTTTTGAGGATGATCAACATATTCTAGCCTTCATGGACAATGTTGGTGTCTTCAAGGACCAGATAGTGGAGGAGCGAGACCACGATGATACTGGACATGGTGATGAAGATGATGGGATCATGGACCTTCCTACCAACACCATCCTGAAGGGCATGGTCACACTTGAATGTATCTTTGAATTGGACCCTCAGGGACAAGAAAAGATATCATCCTCCTCAGAGGGAGGAAAATTCAAAAAAGTAAACATCGGCCGGCCCGGTGAAGAAAAGATGATACACATTGGTACTTCCTGCTCCCCTGAGGAGAAGGAAAAGATTCTCGTGGTTCTCTGAGAATACAAAGACATGATTGCATGGGGGTATGAGGATTTGAAAACATATGACACATCTATTATGACTCATACCATCCCCCTAAAACCTGATGCTAAGCCTTTTCGGCAAAAACAATGACCAATCAACCCACTAATTGAGCCTCAGATAATCTTTCCAATCTAACATACTATGTGGGTTGCCAATTTGGTCCCTGTGAGAAAGAAGAGTGGTGAAATTTTCCTTTGCATGGATTTTTGAAACTTGAATAGAGCCTCCAAGGAGGATAATCACCCTCTCCCCTCGTTGGATGAGGTGTTGCAGATAGTGAATGGGTCACAGATGATGTCTTTCTTGGACAGATACTTTAGATACAACCAAGTCATGGCTAAATACAAAAATAGAGATAAAACGACGTTCACCACCAAGTGGGGAACGTTTGCATATTAGAGGATGCCCTTTGGCTTGATTAACGTAGGGGCCACATTTCAAAAGGCTATGGACATTGCGTTTGAAGGCCTTGTAAATCAGTGCATAATCATCTACATGGATGATTTGACCATCTTTTCCCAGCACAGGCATGACCATTTCGCCCACCTTGCCCAGGTTTGTGAGAGATGTCGCCGGTATAGAATATCCCTTAACCCCAAGAAGTGCATATTTAGGGTCAGTAAAGGGAAGTTTCTCGGGCATATTGTCTTCAAGAAGGGTATATCCATTGAACCCGAGAGAGTTGAAGTGCTGCTAAATCTACAAATACCTAGCAGAAAGAAAGAGATGCGATCTTTCTTTGGAAAGATCAACTTTGTCCGGTGGTTCATCACTAGATTTTCTGAGATAGTCAAGCCACTCAATGAGATGATGAAGAAAGACACCAAAATTGAGTGGAGTCCTAAAGTAAAGCGGGTGTTTGCCCAGATTAAATAGACCATAACAGAGGCACCGTCCTGGCTAGTCCGGACTACTTCCTCCTGTTTTACATTTACTCCTTTGCTTCACCACATTTTTTTGTGGTAGTATTTACCCAAAAGGTCAAGGGGGAGGAATGACCCATAGCTTTTATGAGCTCCCCCTTTAAAAATTCTGAAGTCTGGTATTCATCGTTGGAAAAGTAGGCCTTTTCTCTTGTTCACACCGTGAAGAAATTCTAACATTATATTCTCTGGAGCAAGGTGCATGCTATCATCCCAGACCAGGCTGTGAAATCTCTACTGATGTAGAGTGAATTGGGAAAGAGATGGGGGAAATGGATGGTCATCCTCTAGGAGTATGACTTAGAAATTCAACCCATGAAGATAGTCCAAGGCCAGGGACTAAGTTGATCGATGGCAGAAGAGACTCCGCACATAGCATGTCAAACTTACACAGTGGAATCTATCACTCAAGACTCGTGGTACACTGATCTGGTGTACTTATTGTTAAATAAAAGATGCTCAGAAGGGTTACCTCCCAAAAAATGCCATGCCCTGCAGATGAAAAGCGCCCACTTCATGATCAAAAACTCTGCGCTTTACCGCAGGAATTATGAGGGAGTGTACCTTCGGTGCATTGACAGGGACCAAGCTACGAAGAAGATTGAAGAATTTCATGGGCAGTTGGGGACCGGGCATGGCTCAACTGACACCACCGCCCATCAGATCCCATGGGCCGGATACTATTGGCCCTGCATATTTAAAGATGTTTACACTCACGTCCAAAGATGCCATACTTGCCAAACCGCGACACATCATGAGCGTAACCCGGCTATGCCTTTACAACCAGTCTTCAAGGCTAGGCCTTTTGCCCAATGGGCATTTGACTTTATCAGGGAAATCAACCCCAACTCGTCTACCAACCACTATTACATCTTAAGTGAAACCGATTACTGCACCTGGTGGTCTGAAGCCATACCTTGCAAAAAAAACATAGCGGATGTAGTTTTCAAATTCTTGGAAGAAAACATCGTTATAAGATTTGGAATGCCCTTCGCTATAGTGTGTGACAATGGTCTAGCATTTTCTTTGGCGCAACTATTTGAATGGACCTATTGTATGCAAAATAGATGTGCAACTACTCTAAATGAGATATTAATCAATGCAATTAACAAATCAATCTAAATGCAAACACAATGAAGAATTACAAGTTTAAATGAAGCAAAACAATAAAGTTACCTT